>SNQJ01S0036154.1:54992-102430 GCA_010110895.2 Picea sitchensis | reverse complement strand
ATGAACTAAGAAAAGAAAGAGAAGAAAAAAATTCACTCAAGAAAGAATTGATGAAACAAAAGGAAAGTGCTCACATTTTTTAAGAAGCCCAACAGGTCATCAAGAACTTAAGAAATCGGCTAGAATACGCTAGAAAGATCAAAGAAAATCTTAAAGATCAAAAGCAGTATTTGGAAGTCAACATAGCAACACATAAGGAAGAAGCAGAAATGAGAGAAAATATATTGACAGATCATCTTAAGGAAATAATTAACGATCTAAACCATCTTGAGGAAGAGTTTGGTCAATAATAGAAAGGACTTGAAGAAGAAACAATCACATTAAAAATCCATCTTGAAGAAGTGAAAAGAACAGAAGAAGTCATGAAGTCTCAGATAATGAAGAAAGAAGAAGAGGTTGAGAATCTTGAAGAAGAAGTTGTCACATTGAGAAGTAAAATCGTCAAGCTCAACAAGAACGTTGAAGAGACATAAACATCCACATCATTTATATAGGATGAAGAGAAGCATTCTAGGTTGCTAGAAATGAAGAATGAAGAAAATAGAAAGAGTTATGTAGAATTACTCAAAAGAAGGAATCATGGTCAACTAGAATCTAAGAAAACTATTAAAGATACATCTTCAAAAAGACCATCCATGTTCAAGCCACAAAGAATCTTCAATCATGATTATGATTAGTTAAGGTATAAATTCAGAAGGTATACACCACAAAGAATATCATTCACTCCCAGGTATGCACATTTCTTTTATGGTCATTGTTTTTATTGTACTAATTTTGAACATATTGCAGGGATTATAAAAATGTTCAAGAAATAAATGTCTATGTGGCTCCACGTAACATTGAATGTTACAAATGTAATAAATATGGACACATAGTTAGTGATTCTAGAAGCATGATCGATAATTATATGAAAGAGAACAATGATATCAGATATAAGAAAGTATGGATAAGAAAACACAGAGAACAGGTGTACAAAGACCAGGTCCCAGAGATCACAATATTGGCAATAAAAAGAGATGAAGAAAATTCTATAGAGAAAAAGAAATATGTCAAATACATAAAGGTTTGGAAAATAATTGAAGAAAAAGAAGGATAGGTAAATAAGGAACATGTTCAAGATATTGTACTTTCAGGAATTGTAGTGAAAGTTGAATCCACAGACAGAAAGAAAGAAGTCAGAGCTCAGAGAGATGATGAATCTACCAATGAAGATGATGTTGAATACACATCAGAGCATGAATTGTTTTGAGCCATCCGTCTTAGAGACTCCCAGGTAATATGAATATTAGATAGGGGGAGTTTATGCGATAGCTATGATGGACCAAAGAACCATACTTCAAGCAACTTGCAAAGATTGAGTAGACAGATCCAAAGCAATCAGTTAGCAGAAGTACAGTTTGATAGTTGTAGTAGTGAATACTTCATAGTAATAAATGGGTCAACATTATGGACAATTGTGCAGTATATTCTTGGACAGTATGGAAAGATATGGATTTGTAAGAACACTTAGCAGGTTTGGATAGGCATATGACAGTGGACGAGATCATGGATTCATAGATTGGTTTAGAGAGTGGTTCAGAGACAAAGGAACATTATGGATGCTAATTACATAGGAAATGGATCGAAAAATGATAATATATTCAAAATTAACATATATTTTTTGGACACATGCAATGCATACAAAAATTCACATTCAAAATAGAGTAATTCTCATAAAAAACAATGACAAAACGCCTTATGAGCCATGGAAAGGAAGACTAGCAAATGTGAAGCACTTTAGAATATTTGGAAGAAAATGATACATCAAAAGAGAATATGGAAGATGGAAAATTTTGACTCTCGTGTGAACAAAGGAGTACTTGTTGGTTACTCAAGTATAAGGAAATCATACAAGTGTTACAATATGAGATTGAACAAAGTTGTGGAAAACATCATTGTAACAATTGATGAAACAGGGGGACAAGAATCAAAGGAAGAAGAAAATGAATCAGCAGAACAACTTTACGAAGAAGAAGAAAAATATGAAGAAGAAATAGAAGAAAAATATGTTGAAGATTAGACAGAAGTAGAAGAGAAAGTTTAGCAAGTGCCTCCAAAGACACCTAGCAAATGTGTACAAAAGAATCATCCTTCAGATCAGATTATCAGAAACAAGGATGCAGGAGTTGAGACTAGAAGAAGAATTTATTCACCAGAATAGATGCACCTAAAGAGGTTCGAATGGAGGATTGCAACCTAATTATATCATAAAAATGATAAAGAGGTTCGAAATGAAGATTGAAACCTAGTTACCACTCCTATGCAAACCAATTTCAAGTTGAGAAAAGATGATGATTCAAAGTCTACAAACAAGAGGCAATACATGTCAATAATTGGTAGCTTACTATATGTGACAACACTCAGACCAGATGTAATGCAGGCAGTTGGAAAAGTGGCATGATTTCAAGCAGCACCAAAGGAATCACATGTATTAGCAGTGAAGAGGATTTTCAGATATCTCAAAGGAACATAATAGTTTGGATTATGGTATCCAAATGGAAATGATCTATCACTTATTTCCTACACAGATGCAGATTGGGTAGGTTTCATTGATGACCGACAAAGCACTAGTGGAGCAATGTTCTACTTGAGTGAGTTTTTAGTATCTTATCTAATCAAGAAAAAAACATCAATATATTTATCTACAACCGAAACAGAGTGTATTGCAACAAAAGGATGTTGTACTCAGGTTCTATGGATGAAACAAACTTTGACAGATATACAAGTTGAGTATGATTAGCCCATTCCAATCTATTTTGATAATAAAAGCGCCATCAGTATCTCAAAGAACCCGGTGATGCACTCCAAGACGAAGCACATTCCAATAAAATATCACTTTCTATGGGAATAGGTTGCAGAGAAGAACATCTGAGTTGAATATGCAGGCACAAAAGAACAAGTGGCAGACATATTTACAAAACCTCTTCCAAGGGAATCCTTTGAGTATCTTCTCCAGAGACTCAGAGTAATTTCTACTCCAAAATGAATTGTTTTGAATTCTTATCTTATATGTCTTATGTAATGCCCCATATTTTGGCCTTAGGTAGTTAGAGCTTTGATTTTTCTCATCTTAGTAATTCATTTCTTAACAACTATTTGGACTCAACAATGTTGATATAGACATGTGACAAGTGCACATCTTGACCTATTTATGTGTTGCATACTATTATTTTCATTGGTATATGCTCATGATGATGATAACTCTTTGATTTGTTTAAACATGCAAATTAAGATACAGAATTTAGGTACATGGATATCGACTCAAAGTTATGTTGTGAATGCATAACAGATGTGTTTCAGGATAAATCCGTAAGTGTGGACACAAACCGATCTCCCTAGATCCACCTGGATCTAGAACAAAAAAGGACAGAATGATACTCTTTCCCTAGACTTTACTATTGAATGAACTAAGAGGCAAGGATCATGAACATACCTTATGAACGCTTCCTTGGGTCTTTGTTGTTC
This sequence comes from Picea sitchensis, assembly GCA_010110895.2. Taxonomy (NCBI): domain Eukaryota; kingdom Viridiplantae; phylum Streptophyta; class Pinopsida; order Pinales; family Pinaceae; genus Picea; species Picea sitchensis. The sequence continues at coordinate 98,926 of SNQJ01S0036154.1, read as the reverse complement.
CAGCTTCTCTCCAATGATCTTGTGCCATTCATATAACAATAGTACAAACCAATCGAAGTGAAGACAAATCAATATATTCAATAGCTAATCTATACATATGATCAAGGAGTTATGTAATAAAGTGACATCAACTTTATGGGAAAGGGACACATTACTGTATTAAATTGATAGAAAGTGAAACTTACAACCTGAGCCTTGATGTTGTAGATCTCCTTTCGATGGCTCCTATCTTTGACACACACACTTGCTCATGCATGAAGAAAATCAACCACTTTTGATGACCTTACTGGTGTCTTTAGCTGCTGTAGCATCAGTCCTTCATACAATATTCCACTAATTCTCCAATCAATCTCTTGCTAGTTTGCTTCTAACCTTTTCCATAAGCATTCCCCTCAATATATAGGAGAAAATAGATTAGTTACTTGGATAGGAATGATCCCAAGATATCAGGAAAGCCAGTACTTAGATAACCATTCGAATGCCAACTCATGGAAGATAAACTCAGCTAGCCATAGAAGATTCTAGAAGGTTCAAGAAATTATCTTTTTCCTTCCTTTATAACATGTTCACACCGATAGTTAGAGTACGGTCACACATTTCCATATAACGTAAACTGGCGAGAATAAAGGCATTCATGAGGCAAATACCATTAACTATGAGCCTTCCTTGAAATATGATTTCTGGAAGAGACAAAGGTAACTTTTCTTAGGAAAGTGTTCACAAGGTAAGAAACTGATTTCTCCATCATCGTACATCATGATGACTAAAGAGTATGGATGAGAATGCCCCAAAGTCTGATATTGGAACCGGTGGCAGTCGATAGACTTTGTAAGTTGCATGTGTTATTATTGTCAAGAACCAAAGACACATCTAATCGGAAAACGCAAACATCCAAGCATCAGCAGATATCATGTATACCAATTTCTAAGGTAGGAATTCCCATAATCAAATCATAGACATATGACATCATAAACCAAGGTCATGGCCACCATTCATGCGTGCATGGATCCATGCTGTCACAATATAACATAGCCACCTAAATACACTTTACGTGGATCTATCGTGGAAATTTTCAATCAAGACAACAGCCATGAAACATACCACATTAGGGCGGATATGTCCGCCAAATTATACATACCATGCAACCCTAGATCACTAAGACCAGTATCCGGGTATTCAATCTCATGTAAAGTAGAATCTAACCATGTGATTACATGTGTTGAAGTGAACATGGTAGAAACCACTTGATTACGGCTCATTGATGGCTAACAAGTGCGAGGAAATCACCAATGATATCAACTCCAAAGGTACTAAAGTACAATCCATGGAGCTATGAATAAATGAGTTGATGTAAAAAATCTATAGAATCATTCGATCAGAGGACAATGATGAAGCCAGCCAGCGAGCTTTTCATTAAGGGCATGCAAGCTCCAAGGTACTAAATAATTTCTAAGTCTTGATCCCCGATAATGAGCTGAAGTCGATTAAGAATGTCGATCACATGAGGGCCTTGATGTATCCCCACATCAATGAAATAGAAATGTTAACCAAGTTTGAAAGTGAGAGCGAACATGTGCAGTGGACTTTGGACACGGGGAATGCCGACACGGAGTGAAAGGATAAATGCAGATGGCTGACTCGATAGTGGTTTCAAATGGACTGCTCTTGAACGCCAGGCAGCGGGACCAATGATTTGGCAACATTGACTCCAAAGACAACACATGGAAATACCTTGTTATCCGTCAGATAGAAGAGACAAATGGATTTCCCAAACCGGCTTTCAAATGATGAATAGGGGGTGTCTGTTCAAGAGCGACACTTACCCAGTAATACAAAAGATGAAACATATCCCTTTCAAAAATTTTCCCCCACCATTTACTACGTAGAGTACCTCTTTATTTTTACAAGATTGAAGAGGGATACATATGTGATATAAGATCGTCAACCGGACGGTCCACCGAACAACTTTAACGAACCCTAGGAAGAATTGGTTCGGTCCCATATGGGTATTTGTATGTTTGTTTAACGAGTCTAGATATAGAAAACTCGAATGTTTTTCGGTATTATAGAGTTTTGAAAAACACTTTAAAAGAACTCTCCCAGTTCCTTTTGGTAAATAGTCCAACGAGACCGAAAAAAAAGGGTTAAACTATTGATCGAAGGACGCACACTTCAAATACTTTTACTTGGCGTGAAAGACAACAAGATCGTTCGGCAATCTTTCATGTTTAGAAATTGAAAGAGCTTAAAAGAGAGTCCATGGGGTTCCTTTCACATATATATAAACCTGGCCGAAGGCAAAAAGTGATAAAATGATGCTCGATCACATTCTTATGTATTTACAAGCACAAGCAGGACAAGAAAAGCGGCCTTTCGAGGTTTTATATCAAAACCATAAAAAAATCAAACAATCACCACTCCATAGAAAAATTGTCCATAATCATCCATGTTTCCTTTTACAAGCCATTTCACTCATTTCCACATTAGTGATTGGGGTTAAATAATAAATAAACAGCAAAAACCCACACATTTGATATAGTAAAAAGTAATTAAAAATGAGTAAATAACTAAATTTACTATATCATTTCACACTACCATTGAGTTTCAAACCCTCATTTTACATTTGATTGTGATTTAGGAGGAGCTATGGGTGATAATTGTGAGCCGTCAGTAGAATCTTGGTAAGTTCTTCATTTCTGATCTTTTCATGGTTCAAAAGTATGATTTCATTGGTTAAAATCCTGTTTTAAGTTGTTTTCAGATCATATGTCGTGGAACATTCTTGAGGTGTATCTGAGGACCTGCGAGAATGACTCGTTCTCGCCAGTGTTCCCTTAAGACATCGAGAAGTTTTGTAATGCATAGTATATATGTTTTGGCGGTATGAAACCAAATCTTTGAAACGTTTATGGCCGAAAAATTCATTATGAATAAGATCATTAATCATCTTCATATGTTTCTTATGCGAGATTAAATAACCACAAAGCATGGTGCTTGGTGGCGAGAATGAGAACCACGAGGAGGATAACACAAATCGCGAGGAATCACCCTCCTACCATAGCTGCATTAAGAGAGTGCGGTCTCTTAAAGTACTTCCGTTTACCGGGCATGAGAGCCCAAGTCGATTATTAGATTATCCTGTAGTCCGGATGTGGGATTCGGACCAACAAGTTTTCATTGTAGGAGCTCCGCACATTGGCTATTGACGCCGAGGATATATATTTCTTGATTGGATTATCTAGGCATGGGTCTCATGTGGCGAGGCGGTTTGAAAATGAAGAATGTACAACCAATCGCCTACGAGAATGAAGAAAGAAAGGGAGAGTGACAATCTGGAATTAGCGGAAGCGATAGCACTATTCTCTTCCACGATTGCTTTCAGGATGGTTTGGAAGTGTCCCCACTCCCCATATATGGCATTCTGAGAGCTGGCTATTTCGATCACATGTCGCTCGAGTGTCTTGGCGAGAGCTGATATTTAAGCGAAGTACGTCGATGTGCCGGTATCAAAGCTCTCTTCCGATAAGTCTTGATGATTGAGACACGAAACAATGAGGCTGGATATGGGTCTTTGATAGTCCTTCTTCCTAGAGGTCCTGTATTTCATCCTAATTTGAGGTGGAATCTTAGGGTCCTAGGGATCCGAGGATGTTACGATGGTGGCGGCTCATGGCCCGACATGTGGCAGGACCAATCGTCAAATATATGACGATATTTTCTTTATTTGGTTGAAAAACCGGATCGCGATGGTCGCGACTATATGCCCTATGTAGTTGGATTTCGATTGGATGCCTTACCTAGGGCCTTCCGATTAAGGAGACCTTGGTAAAAATTACACAAATTTTCTCATTTTTAAATGTTTTGAATTTTATCATATATTTAAATCTTTTTGATTTATAGATTTATCCGAAGACTAACACCAAATGTTTGTTGATAAAGATGTTGGAGCATATAGACCTATTGTCTCTTCTCCTATCCAGCGACGATGAGAACACTTTGACGATGATACCTTGGTATCTTCGAGGATTACCGGAGGTCATGGAGCAAGAATTTAGAGAGTCGATGGCGGAGACGTCCATATATGACTCGAGAAGAGATTCCGCGGCGATCAACGTCACCTTTATTAGAGTTTCCGCATCATATGGGTCAACTACTCTGCGAGTTACTGGGGACGATGGTGTGTTATTCGTGAAGGCGTCATCCGTGGCATCACTATGGCAGAATCTATAAAGATTCAATTTTGATATTTATTTTGGTCTTAGGACAAACATTTTGTAAAACAAATAACGATCGTTATATATGTCTGGGCGGCTTCTACCGGTTTACTTTACATTGTGTGCATTTTAATGTGTTTGATTTTATAAATGGTTCAAAATGTCTGTCCAATACATATGTTAGCTAATGCATCTATTAATGTATTAAGGCATCTAGGAATATGATGATATTCAATGTAATCAAAAATACCGTTCAAGGTGAATCTGCAAGTATACCCTTAATAAAGTGGGACTTTGAATAGAAATTGGGCAATTACTTATTTGAATGCATAAAACCGATGGCCTGAATTCGAGAGATAGCATCAATATAACCAATAATTCACCGGTGCTATACTCTCTGATGATATTTGTTAGTTGCTGACCAAGACATACCTCATATATGAGCTGCGTTTGTTGGAGACTTGGTGCCTCATGAAGTTCGAGTACTGAAGCTAGCTCCATCAACGAACCAATATAAGGTAGCGAATACTCCAACATTTGGCAATCAAACACAACGTAGTTGTAAGGGTAGAGACCAAATAATTTCAAAAAGAAAACTAAAGTAACACCTGAACCACGATATGATAGATAAAAAAGTACTTGTGTACTGCAAATGACTTATGCATGAGTACTTCTTCAAGCCTCTAACCCGTTTAAGGTTCCTCAAAGGAATTATACATCATAAATCAGCAATGCAGCTCCTTTTTCCAATACTCTGCCAACAATGTAAGGACCATGCCACATTGGTTAAAATTTCCCAACTCCTAGGACATCTTTATCTTGTTCATACTGAAGAACAAGATCACCTTCGGAGAAAACCACCGAGGCTTGACATGCTTGTCATCGCACGGCGCGCCGTAGCGTTTCTTTGGGCTTCTACTAGAATTAGCATCACATGGGTCTTGTCTAATCGCATGAGATACAATAGCGTTCCTCTTCAGCAAAAGTATTGGGTAGAGTTCGACAGCTATGGCTTTAGAAAGGTATTTCACATTCTATTGGTAGAATGGCTTCATGCCATAAACTAATCGAAATTAGCGACCATTAGCCAGTTCTGCTGGATGTCTGGTACGCCCACAATTCCGAAAATAAAATTGTGTGCTAGTCGGTTTTATGTATTCCTATCATCCGTCTGAATCATAGTTATAAGAACCTTATTGATTGTGACGTATTAACTTTGTGGATAATGGGAGTGTTTGAGCTATCATGGCGAACTAACTTTTATTAAGTTGGACATCTATACATTCTAAAATGACTACCTGCGTGATCCATTAGCGATAGCTGAGGAACTAAAGACAAGTTATGACATGGTTGCAGAAGAAATACTTCTGATCTTTTCGGTATTATTGAATGTAGGCATTGCTTCGGCCCACTTTGTAAAATAATCCATGACTACAATAATATAACCGTACCCCGGCCCGATGGGGGTGACATGTCATGAAATCAATGCCCATTTTATGAATGGTCCAACGGAAACTACAGGATATAAGGGAGAAGGATGAGATCAGATCTTATATTTATACGTTTGACAAGCATGGAAATTATGGACAACAGTGATACAGTCTTTAAACAAATAAAGCCAAAAATATCCTACCCATAAGATCTTATGAGTAGTAGCATACCCAGACACATGACCACCACATGCTCCGGAATGATAGTCATTTAAATCTTTCTCATCTTCATCATATGTTAGACATCGTCGAAACAAGAATTCAATACCACGACGGTAAATGGCATCCCCAAGAATAATATATTTACGCGCTTGATACATAATACGACGACGATATACACAAGATATATTAGGTCGAAAAGTTTGGGTTTGGATGTATATAATGATATCTCCATACCAAATATCATCGGTGTTGGTCGGAGCGATTCATTAGGTAATGAATCGGCTACTATTTTCCGTGGCAGAGTGGGAAAATCACAAATTAACTTCGGCAAAATGGATTTTCTTGGCGTGATTGAATTCCAAATCAAACTCACGCTGGAGGATAACAATCCACTTGGAGTACTCCCCAAGCAATTGGCGATGTCAAAAGTATGTGTTGCATAGGGTTGTAATGAGAAATCACTGTAGTTTTTTCGTGAGAGAATATAATGGCGAAAGCGTTGAACAGCTTGAACAACATCAAAACCAATTTCTCAACATGTTGGTACTTGGTTTTTAGTTGATGATAGACTTCTACTCAAGTAATAATAACATGTTCATCGTTACTTATCATCCTCTTGAACTAGAATACCATGCCAATGGTATACTCGGAGGCAACAATATACAGTAATCACGACTATAATCGAGGGGAAAAATAAGCGGAGCACGGGTGAGGATAACTATAGACCTCAAAAGAATTGTTAACAATTGAATCCCAAACGAACTTCCGGAATCTTTTCTTTAATAGTGGTGTCCTGAATGTCTCGGCATAGTGGAATGAAATGGCGAAGAAGTTTGCTTTCCCTTACTGGAAACTTTTACTGGCGGCGTGATGAAGGAGGGCGATTAAAGAATGCGCCTCAACTTAATAGGATACCACGATCCCTTGGCGTGAAGCGATGGGAAACCTGAAGGCGGCCCGATTCGCAAAAACAAATTATGAGGGTTTAGAATATTGCGATAGAACCGACAATGAACTAAAATTTCTCGGAGATGGGTGGGGTGATCGACCCAGTGTAAAGAATGAAATTTTGCCAAAATCGTCCAAAATAAGGTTGAGCGATATGATTTATATTGAAGCGCATAAGGCTACTTACGTTGAAACGTTTCTCATGCGTTCTTAAGACCGAAGGGAACTTTCCTATAGGAAAAAGTACCCAAAGGAAAAAAGCGGTTTTATGTTGGTCCCCAGGAGCGATGTTAAGTTGATTATAGGAAAATCCATGAGAGAAAAAATCTCACTGCCGGCACGGTCCTTCGACAATCTGGTCGACAAAGGGGTTGGAAAGTTGTCTTTCGGATAGGCTTTGTTATTATCCTGATAATCAACACAAACCCGAATACCTTTCTTATCAATTGGTACGGGGTTGGAAACCCATTTTTTCAAGGCCACGGGGTAAATAAACCGGCTTTGAGAAGTTTTTAAACCTCAAGCTTGATGGCTGCGACCTTACGTGGATGAACAGGGCGAAGACACTGTCGAACGGGTTTAGCTCCAGGGTATGTATTAATATCATGAACAATGATAGCAAGGTAAATACCCGACATCTCTTCATAAATACAGGCAAAGATATCACGAAATTCTTTAAGCAGTGGAAATTATAGGTGACAATTTCCTCGGAGAACACGAAGCTCCAATAAGAACATTTTCAACTATCGGGTTTAGCGAAAATATCAATGGGAATTATGGAGAGATATTCGCGAAGGTTCCCTTATGCAAACACATTTTGTGTAGATTGGGAAACCGTCGATATAACAACAACGGTCGTGGTCGAAATCGCTGGTAATTCTCGAGTTATTGTTGTTCGGAAACAATGGAGCGATGATCACCCATCGTCCCAAGGTGTAATGAAATGTAGCCGGACATGATCATCGTCGATTAGGGAAGATGTGAGGAAAGGATCGAGGTAATCCTCAAGAGAGAGGGTATAGAAGGTGTTCTTAGATTGAATCGTATTAAGCAAACTCAGCGGAGACTTAGCGGCATGGCGTGGCAGTGGCGTGATCTCGAGGTCGGGGACTATCAAAGTCGATAGACACCGGAAGCTCATGATGTACAACGGATATCATATTAATAGAAACAGCCGTAGTAGAATGTCGAGATTGGTGGTGGTATGGGAAAAGTACACATTAACGAAGAATCTTTTAAAAGACCAACTCCAACATTCGTAACCGGTGGGGTTTTAGCTATAAATGGCGTTGCCGGTCAGTGTCGGCGGAATTAAAGAGGCAAGTTGATCAGCAAGTAGCAGCCTTTCCTTGATGAGGAAAGCGGACAACACGGAAAAGTGTTGACACAAAAAACATGCATAGAATCTACCCAGCTACAAACAAGAAGAAGATTATAATCTAAAAGAGCATCGAAAACTTCCACTTCAAATTGGGCGTATCTTACCTTCGAGAGTAATTGGAAACGATGGAAGAATTTCGTAAGGCTTAAAACCCGAGCCGTTTAAGGCTCGTAGAGTGTTTTGGGATTCATTTAAAGGAGAGCCAATGGCTTTCCAACAAGTAAAGACATTACGCACGTAGAGGAACCCTCATCAATACTTGATTAGGAAAATGTTTTTTTCCGAGACAACAACTTGTATCTAGATGCAAAGGCGAGGGGTAACAGGAATATGATCTTCAAGTCAAAGACTTCGCTAGATTAAGTATGCAACAGGATCAATTCCACCTATATCTTCAACAGAGCCCTTCGTTGCACAAGACAACATTGAAGGACTTCAAGAGCCAACATCACAAAAGGTGCATGTGCAAGATCTTCAACAATACTGTATTTATGGGCAACACATGCATGAGGATCGAAAGCAGAATTTCGAACCACGCCCTTGGGAGAAGGGCGAAGGACTGTATCTAGACTCGATCGTTCGATATGAAGAGGACCATTTTTAGGTGGATTTGGTGGAGAGGTTTGTACCAGATCGGGAGGTAAGGCGTCAACCTTCTCCTTAGATGGAGAGAATAATCTTTGGCTCTAGTGGCGATAGCAACGTCATTGTTCTTAGAATCCATCGATTTTTATCAAAAAATATGATGTGGTAGAAGTAGATGGTTGGTCATGGATGACCAATTGAGCTTGTTGTTGAGGCAGGAAGGGTTGGGACAAGACAAATGGTGTAGAGGTTTCGGGTTCCCTTGAAGGAACTTATTAACCGCGGCACGTCTAGGACAATCGCCGATTAGCAGTGATGCGTCTACGGATAAGAATTTAGAAGGTTTTCAAGCGTCAGGAGAATGATATTCAGGAGGGTTTTAGTTTTCTCATTTGATTATTAGCCTTTTACTCTCCCTTGTCTTACCTCTCCCTTTCTTTGATTTATTTTTACGGGTCGATGTAGATTGAACAACGTTCTACTTGAGAGATTTCACCGGTAGGAGGGCGAGACGAAGCATTTTGAACACTAGAAGATGTAGATTTAGGGGTTGTACTTGAAGCAGAATGTGATTGGGATGATTAATTTAATCCGCCATCAAGCTACATGTGAGCAGACATTTGGGTAAAGCTGAAGCGCTGAAAGTGCTACAGACGAGAGTAATTAGTGCGTAAAGTGTTCCGTTTACCGTCGCGAAGATGGGAATCTTGGGCATGACTTATAGCCTTCTCCTTTGTAACAAAACTGCCCATAGCAATGTATTTACCAATTTTTTTTTTTTTTTTTTTTTTTTTTATTATGTTTTATATATAATATGTTTTAATGAGATGTCGTCTCCTTAGCCACTCATGAATATGATCTGATATATGAGGTGCCTTTGGATTTTGTTTGAAGGAAGTCAAAATCTGGGTCCGGAGTATCACTCTTGGATGATGGCGGTAATGTATGCAAAATCAATCCATAACTAGAGATGTTGAAATCAGAAAATAAACCTCGTAGTAATTCAATGTACCACTTAAGGCACGGTGAGGTCGTTGAAAAAACCGAAACTGAATGGGTATCCATCCAATGAGTTGAACAGACACCATAAATGAAAAATCATGACATGGTTATTAGGGTCCTCTCCCACCTTGCGAAATGTGGTACTGGAATATCCGATGGAAGCTTAGAAGGAATAGAAGGCCATTGGGGAAAGTGACGAATAAGATCATTATTGGGGCTCCTAAGACTTAAATCTGACAAATCAAAGCAATAAAGGCAATTGCCGATTCATATGAATCTCTTGAAGGTGACTTTGGGGTGGAAGCCCTGTCAGCAAACCATTAGGACCGTATGTAGTCTGCCCATAATGGGAAGACTCTGTCTGATTCGGTGGTGGTTGGATAGGATAGTAACTTGTGAATTTGTGACCCTTGAGTTTAGTAGGGACGAGGGTTGAGTAGTGGTTTATTGTGAACCCCAAATAGGATTAGTTACACTTGGATATATGGTTAACCTCGGTAGGGATAGTTTGTTGCCCGGTATTTTGAGGAGAGTTTTGTAGAAAGGTAATTCCAATACTGGGCCAATTGAGGAGGTATATTTTGTCCAAAGGAGGGGTTGGTCCCCCTATCATATGTATAGTTCCACCCGGAAGTTGTGTGTCAACCGTAGGGTTGTCATATTAGCTGTGTGTTTAGTCTTTGAGGGAAAAGGAGAAAAGTAACCGTTACCACTCGTCCACAACATGAATGCACCAAGTTGATTGCAACAGTCGGATAGTGCCACTAGGATTAGGATTACGAGGAAGAGGCGAGGGTAATGGGAATAAAGCTGGGAATAGGGTGCCCAGGAAAAAGAGGACCTGTGGAGAATTGGTTGGGGTTTGTGAAGGTGTTGGATTGGAAGCATTCATGAGCATTCAACACTTATGAAGCTTGGCGGTAATGTCGGGGATGACATCATGAATTCAGGTATTATGGGAGCAATGGCGCTGGTAATTTCGGTTTGGACACTAAGTAGTAGTATTGAAATGGGCCATTGGAGAGAATAAAATGATAAGTGGTCCTTCTGAGAGGAGGTGTAGTTTCAGTCTCCGGGGGATCTTGGAGGTTGATTTCCGTGGCCCGGAGGTATTTCCGGTGCAAAAGGACTTCGTCGAAAATCACGGACAAAAGGATCTTGGCCTACTACACGGTGAGAAGGCTAGCAGTTTAATTCAGAGATTGCTTGTAACAATGGCTTGCATTGCCGAGGAAGGATTTAATACGCTACAGCAATTCGTTCCACCACGGTGATCACGATAGTCCTCTCTAGTAGTAATTAGAAAATCTTCTAGAGGTTAGATTTCTACCACATGTGAAGTGGTGTGGTTGTTGACAACTGAGCGTCACTTGTTTCCCCATGGTGGAGTAGTAACCACCGGGACCCGATGGGGAGGAACCACCGAGGTGTACCTGCAGTGGCGAGGGTTGAGAATGTCGAGATACTCGAGGAGATAAACCTTGCATTCACCGAGAGCGCCATGGGGGAGGCATTGCCAAACAAGTGACAAGATTCTTGAAAAAATTCCTGATCAACGAGAAACAAAACAACATGTGCTAGTAAACAAATCTAGGAAGCAAACCACCAAGCAAACAATACCTTTGTTTGAAGCCCACTAGTTGGTGATGATGAAATCCAGCGTCATAACTCTTGAGGAAGACAGCGAGAAGTGATTCAGGTGAAAAAGTTACATTGGCAACCTTAGCGGACTTCCACTGCTGGTGCAATACATAATGCGTGGGTATACCTCCGAAGGAGCCGGTGAGTCGGCCAGCGTCAATTCAGTGTCGGGAAGACTTTCCTCACAATCACCTTGGGTAAGAACATAGATGGTGACCACTACGCAGGTCACTGAAACAACAAGCCAAAACCTAGAGACAATACGTGGATTCAATCACCGCCAAGGGCAGGTATCTAGCGAAATCAACTCAAGACTTCCACTTTCATAATTGTGGGTATACCTCGGGTGACCCCCATAATACGTGCAAAATCTACAGTGGCAACCATGGGGGTGCGATATACCGCCAACACCAATCTCGTCTAGTGCTTGACCCTTGTGTTAAAAGGGCTTCCAAGAACAATATGTTGCAAATGGAATTTAACCTCCTAATAAGATGCTGTGTGTTTTAAGTTTTTGGAAGTATCTCTTCCTACTCCAAAAGCATAGCCTAGCTAAAATGTTAGTTAATAAAATTCTTCCTAGAAAAGAGGTTACTAGGAATAAATTTTAATTTCGCAATGTTTTAAAGAAGTGTTGTTTACACTCAAAGGTATGGATGTGAAACTCATGATGTGTGACTTCGACCCAAATAATGCAAGGATGATGATGATGAAATATAACACTTTCATTCCATGAATCCTAGTTGGGAGAGAGAGAAAGAGTACCACCAAATCAACTCAATACTACAATTCTACACAGCACGAATTTCCTTCGGATAGCTCAATGCAAACAGTCATCTATCAAGAGACGAAATCTCTGTATGGCACTTTCAAAATATTTTCCAACAAACTCCTAAGGGTGATTTTAATAATTTTCTGAAATACAAAATATTTTGAAAGGAAAAACTTGTTGTTCTTTCCAAAGAACTTCGATTATATCAATGAAGCATTATAAACCAAATCCTTAGCAATAACAACCCAATCAACTCTTTCAATGAAGACAAAAAAAGGAACTTGAATAATGAGTCTTCTCAGTACCAATATGAAAAGCACGTTCATTTCGATAACAACAAGCAAATGAAACGCAAAACATGGCAACTCTCAACCAGTCAGCGGTTCTTAGCTGTCAGGACACACTCAACTCCAGTGAGAGGAGAGGATAGAAAATGCCAATGAGCCAAGAAGCAGTCAAAAACTACAAGAGGGGCAAGAAAAACTTGAAACCCTAAATCTGTTCCAGCAAGCAAACTATAAAACAAGAGATATATAAATCAATGATCCAAAAAGCCCAAAGCTACGGTCAAGTGATCTAAGTAGTTGAAAAAATCAAAACTCAATTTCAAATTTTCAAAAATCTTGCTCGAAGGCAAGCAGTGTAACACAGTCTCGAGAAGATAAATTCGGAGCCACCTTGTAGCAGGGAGTGCGGTGTTATGGACCCTATATCTCTTGAACTTAATGATTCAGCGGGCCTCTGATTAAATGCATAGTGAGAACTCGAGATGACAATTTTTTGAAAATGAAGTAAAATTCAAATAGACCTTCTGAACCCAGGTAAGTCTATCGAGGTATCAGGGAACTTCGAGAGGCCCGACAAAAATGGGAGAATAATGAAACTAGAAAATGTACGAAAAATACAAAAAGCCACCAAAAAAAATGGGATGGTCCCTAGTGGAGTGTAATTTACATTTTGAGGAGTTAATCAGTAGTCACGGACACAAACCCGATCTCCCTAGATCCACGGATCTAGAACAAAACATGGCAGAATAATACACTTTCCCTAACTTTACTAGTGAATGAACTAAGAGGCAAGGATCATAGACATACCTTATGAGCGCTTCCCTTAGATCTCTGTTGTTCCAACTTAGCTCAATGCTCTTGTATACGTTAGGATCACAACAGTAAAAACCAATCGGAGTGAAGACAAATCAATATATTCAATAGCTAATCTATACATATGATCAAGGAGTTATGTCTAGAGTGACATCAGCTTTATGGGAAAGGGACACATTCATATATCATATTAACTGAAAAGAAAAGAAACACAACCTGAGCCTTGATGTTGTAGATCTCTCCTTCGATGGCTCTTAGCTCTGACACACACACTTATATGCATGAAGAAAATCAACCACACATTGTACTTTGGTGTCTCTAGGCATTTGTATGGGTCCTTCATACAATCTTCCACTAGTCAATCAATCTCTTACTAGTTTGCTTCTAACCTTTCCAATGAACATTCCCCTCAATATATAGGAGAAAATAGATTAGCTACTTGGATAGGAAATGATCCAAGATGCTCGGAAAGCCGGTACTTATATAACCATTTGAATGCCAACTCATGCTTCTAGAATATTCCCTTCTACAAGGTTCGAGAATTTATCTTTCCTTCCTTTAGAAGATGTGCGCACCACGTGGATTAGGTATAGTCACGAGCCCTCGCTTTTATTAATGCAGCTGCGAGAGCCAGCAATCATTCATGAGGGCAAATCTCAGACCTAGAACCTTCTTAAAACTATGAGTTTACGGGGGCAGTGTAACTTTTCTTAGGAAAATGTTCTAGTGAAAGGCGAGAATAAATCATTCTCGCAGGCAAATATATAGTTAGCCTGCGAACCTTCCTTAAAAATATGATTTCTGGAAGCAGACAAAGGTAACTTTTCTCAGGAAAGTGTTCTAGTGAAGAGCCTGATTTCTCCATCATCATTACATCATCATGATGACTAAAATTATGGATAACAAGATGGAAGCCATGATAAAAATAAACACAGGTTTCTTAATTGAATGCCAATATATATATTGATTCTTATATGAAATTATGATGTATATACATAGATATGAGTTATTGGTGAACTAATATATAGGTTGATGAGCTATGTGATAGCCAAATGACTACAATGATGATGTAACATGGACTTTGTAGACATCAAGACGATAGTGTATGTTATAATTTATAAATTTATGATTCAAAATATTGTTATGATTTGTTGTAAGTGTAGTTTTGATAGGACACACAACTTTCCCAGAGTGGTTGTTTGATGACGGGACTCTAAGAACAATAGTTTAACAATATGGCTTGATGTAGGGTGTTGACCCTAGTTCTATGAGGAGGGGTTGAGGTATTTGCAACCATTTATCCTCTGAAACCTAGAGTCATGGGAGGGTTGTATGAAGTTATGCTCCCCTAGACGTGTGACGACGACTGCTAGTTGCTTGTTGGGGAAGTTGGTTGAGATGTATGACACTTCCACTTACAGGTTCTATCTAGAGTTAGGTCAATATAGTTGACGCTCCATCTTAGTCCAACAGAGGAAAGGATCAGATGGAAGATGGAAGTAGGTTAGGAAGGAAGGATGCTTCGATGTTAGTTGAGAATAATTATTGGGGATTAGAGATGACACTATTGTTTACTCACTTGGATCCTACCATGTTTAAAAACCTCTTTGGTTTCCTATTGATATTTTAAGTGTGATAATGAGTTATTGATGAATTGGTGTAATTTTGATCGTTAAGATTATTAAATGATGCATTACTTGATCTGTTGTCCTACATGTCTTGGTTATCATATAAGAACTATGCACTAGAGACAATGGTTGTTTATCATTAGTACATACATGAGATATGTGTCCGCTATCTACGCACACATACTCTACCCATGTACACTAGTACAATTAATTATTGCATTAATTATTAAAGTAAATTATTAACTAATTAATTGAATGGTTATTGAATATGTAAATTATATTGCATGCAAATTATCTAGAAGCATTAAATACCTTCTTGACTTTGATAAAAGGTGGGTATGATAAATTAAATGAGCATGGTGGGGTGTTATGTACATTTTGGAGAAAATTGTCAAATTACATTTATTAACTAGCATGAGAAGAAAGACCTTTCATTTTGTTTATTGTTGTTTAATGCAAGTCATTTATATTTTAGTTTTATTTTAATATTTTCCCAAAAAGCAAACTAGATAAGGGAGGTTGATGGGTAATAATGAGGGTGGTTGAGGAGACTTGGGGAAGTGTGTATGGAAACCTGATAAATAGGGAGGAGAATTAGTGAGTAAGGGAGCATGGAGAGGTTTGAGCATGATGAGAGGTTGTGAAATCTTTGGAAGATATATTTCTTATGATGGTTTTCTTTGAGCATTTGGGCTTTTCTATTTTTGGAGTCACCGGCACAGAGGGCCAAGAAACCGAAAGGTTTCTTGAAGCTAGGAATCCGGATAGGCTCCTAGTTGGCCAGGAGGATTCCTTTGTTTCACTCTGGGAAAGAAAGAAAAGAATGCTTGAAAGCGCCCAGGACTACATTACAATCGATGAACTTCGACAAGCTAAGGAGGAGGTATTTTTCAGTGGTATTTGGTTATTGATATTTTTTATATATATTATTGTTTTAAGTTCTAAATCATAGAGTTAACATATTACTTATTTCATCATGTTATCTAGATTTATCATTCAACAAATGTAGAAGAATTGTGTAAATGAAATTCAATGAAATTATGCTAAAACAAATTTGTTATTGTGTATGTATTTAATGACAGATTAATTGTTTAACATCCTGGATGGGTATTACATATGGTATCAGAGCTATGGTTCTAACTCTTAGAGCCTATGGACCTTCCGAAACTAATAATAGAAATAATTATAAAAATAATCGTTAAATTTGATTGAGTTATTATTTCAGGAAGATTTATGACATGTTCAAAATTTTAGAGCATGAAAATCTTTACCACAAATTCCAATGCCCATAATTTTTAATTTAACTACTTTAACATGATAACTTGAGCTATAATCTCCCAAGTAGATTGGATTGATTGGATTGCATTACCTCTTAGGCCAAAGTCTATCTATATTTCCCTCCTTTCCTACTTGTCCTTTACTATAAGGAATGAAAAGAGAAATAATACCAAAATAAATAAATATAATCCTTGTGTACGAATATTTTTCAAGTGTTCCTTTGTCAAGGGTTTATTTGAAGGTATACACACTTACAGTGGGAGGCTCTGGATCCAAAACTAGTTTTTCTCTTAAAACTAGAATTCCCATAAGTTCTAATACTTCCATACATTCTTCCATTCTTCGATTGAAGATCAAATTCCGTTCCACAGCTTTTGAGAGGATGAGAAAGAAACCCGTGATTCTATTAAATAGGACCGTCAGTGTTGGTGAATTTAAATTATGAAGGATCCTCATCCACGACAAACACTGGAAATACTACAAGCATTGAGAATAAATTAATTACTCGAAATAAAGTGATGTGCTCGTGGCGGTTTCATGGTGTTTCCTTTAAGAGAAGTTTCCTATTGAAGATGATCTAAATCATCAAACTGTGCAATGGGTTTCAACGAATCCCATAAACCACCTCCCATACCCATATTTTACTTTCCTCTCCCCACTTCACCATTTTTTTTACGCAACATAGATAAGTACACCCTCCAAAAAAACAAACATGCAAAGCTAAACCATTGACATATGGAACCAAATTCATAGGCGAAAACCTCAAAATGATGATCACTCGGTTGAAGAAAGGGATAAACACTTTGTTGTGGCCATAAAGCCAAAAATTGACGACAATTGTTTTTACTCTTATAGAATCAACGCTTTGGAAAATTCCAAATTTCTTAAAAGTGAAAGGTAATTGATGAACTTAAAAACCAAGTAGCCATTAAGGATTTCTTAGGGTTTGATATGGGGTTGCCTTTGTGGGTGTGTGGACCTCGAGTAAATCCTACAATATTTAGTGCGATTAATAAAGCAATTTGCTTCATCAAATGACCTCTCAGGAAGTCACTCAAGCTTGAAGAATCTCAACTTGAGGTTGTTAAGAGGGGCACAATCAACATAATTGTTGAAGGTAGTAACTACAAAATTCGGCCATGATGATGAACATGCTTTGAGGAAAAATCCCTGTTGGACTAAATCCTAATAATAATGATTCAAGTCAGCTCAGAATTGTGAGGAATACGACTGCTTGTTTGGTGGTAAGCTGACTGAAACCATGGGGCCAAGACTTCTTGGACCAAGCGATGTAATAGATTCTACATTTGGACATATGAATGAAACAACTGAATGGAAAATTCGTCCACTTTGTCATATCATAATATTTAATTGCATGAGATCATCCAAGTTAGGGCCACAACTATGCCCTTTGTATGAAGTAGGAAAAGGGAAACAATAAAAAATAAATCATAAAGTTATAGTGGTTTTTTCAGAGGGAAGTTGTCGTTGTTCGTCCAAGGAAAATGACGGTTGCATAATTTTGTATCTTCCAAAAAAAAAAAAAATGGATTTTGTTATTATTTATTTATTAAGATCACTTATATGTCGGTCTGTCCTTCCCAGGCACGGAGAGGATGAAAATATCGATTCTATTATTTGTTTGGTTATTTTATTTTATTACGATTATATATATATATATGTATGTGAGAGGTCGATCTGGTTCGCCTTTCACAGGTCTTTCACGTCTTCCTGAGATTCTTCTTACTCTTATGTTTTTGTTTTAATATAAAGAATGTTAATAATAACAACAATGCAATTGATTATAAAGAATGTGTTAATGTTGTTAAATTTTTTTCAATAAGCCTGTTTAAATCTTTGCCACCATGAACTGCAAGAGAACTGAGAGGTTTCCATTTAATTTTGTATCCAAAAAGATTTACTGTGAAAGAAAAAATTCTTTGAATAATGTGCCATCTAACTTTTACTAAGTTGGCCTACTCATTAGCAATAAGATTCTTTACTTTGGAAACTTTGGCATAGGTTGTAAAGAAACGATTCTTTAGTTTGGAAACTTTGGCATAGAACGAGAGGTTTCATTTGCATTTAACTGTGCAACCAGGATCAGTGGACAAGCCCACACATAAACCAACACAAGCCCAGTGCAAGCACCAAGACCAGGATCGGTGCACAATGCCCTCAAAAGACCAAAATTAAAACAAAAGGTCAGGCCATTTAAAGTCTGACTTTTTTTTTTATTAAAAACCATTGTAATGGATTCTACGACTCAAGTTGCTCTTGGGGGTCATTTAAGGCAAGGCTGACAATGCAGAGAACGAGTTCAGACATGCTTTAAATTAAGTTATCTGTATTAATCAGAATATTTTGTCATTACGGCACCAAAAAACACTCTAAAAAGCGCTCAGGAAACGAGGAACCCGAACTTATTAGGAAATTCGAAGAGAAATGCGAAACTAAAAGAAGATCTGAAGGTGATTATTCTGTGCCGATCCCGATCTATGAACAGTAATATGGGGCTCAGCGTTCCAAATAAGAAAAATACGTGGAGAAAATCAAGTAACATCGACTAAAGAACTTTACAGTGTTTCTATTAAGAGGTTACAGGCTCAAATCCAGAGGGGATAGGGTATGTATACCTTCGTAGATTTTACCAGTCAAATCGCTGGGCGGAGGAGATCCCTTGTCCCATAAACAAGGGGGTCTCATACACCAATTTGGTGTGCTGGCTTGGCTGTGACCTTAAAAATAGATTATTATTATTATTATAATATCTCATCACTATGTGCAGAAGATAAATTCTGTAAATCAAGGAACGAATGGGAGAAGCTTTATATACCCATCACTGCATGAAGTTCATGCAATAAATTCAGCATTAATAAACAAAGAATCTCCAGCCAACCAATTTAATTTATTATTTATTTATTGCAGGTAGTTTGACCGGGAGTTGTTTGTGAGTGGATTCATGCTAGTGATTACTTAATAAATGTGATGTAAATAAATAACAATTCACATCATCGCCTTTAATATTTTAGACTCCTTTGAATTGTCCATCCGTTTTGGTTTTATCCAGTTTGAATTCTTGGGAAGCAGAGCACTCTTGTCAATGTTTATCTTTCATAGTTCAGTAATTCAATAAAGATGAAATTGAGAGAGTCGCGGAGTGCAAGGTTTTTCAAAAAAAAATAAAAATGCATATTATTAAAGTAATGAGAAGAAGTGGCAATCTAGAGGTAAAATTCAGCACGTAAGCTAGAAGCGACAATGCAGAGATATGATATAGTAGGTAAGCATACAACAGAGTGACCACCGCCTTTGCCCCATGCCATGTCTATCGACACGCTACTGCACTCATAAATAGTAGGTAAGCATATCGCAGAGTGACCACCACCTTTTCCCCATGCCATGTCTATCGACACACTACTACCCTCATAAATATAATTGTCTTGAGATTTACGATCAATATCATTATGCACAATTTAACTAACTTTTAGTAATATGTGTACCTGCCCTGTATCTAATAATATACCTACATACCACTAATCTTGGAATCAATAACTCCAATAATATTATAATATTATATTTCTCTAGAGATGAAATATATATTGAAAGGCATTTGTATGCAATAGGCTATGATATGATATTGAATTTAATTGAATGTTTTTTTTTTTTCTTCCATATATATATATAGATATTTATCTTTAATTAATTTTAATTTTAATTTTAATAATTATATATAATATAGAGGAGTGTTTTATTATAAAGGATTGTCTAATGTTCTTTATTACCATTTTCACCTTTGCATTATATATATATATATATATATATATATGAATTAGTGAGTTGTGTTAAAAAGGCTAGGTGTCATGTAACTTCTCTTTTGATAAGTTTTTTGTTATCTTTGAGATTTTTTATGGATAGAATTAAACATATTTAAAATGTTGATATGGTTGGCCATTGTTTTTTTTTTAAACTATTGATTTATTATTTAATAACTTACACAAATTTCATTATAAACATGATTATAGTTTATTATAAATATGATTATAGTTCAATATTTAAATTTTTGATTTTATGAAATGTGGTAAATTGATGACTTGGATATTACAACCAAATTGCATCATAAATTTAATTGGTTATTGAAATTTGACTTTTACCTTAGCTTACTAAATTTAAAAATTCAATTCCCTCCTAAGATAATCTTAAAATAGTTGGCTTTATTTGCAAATAGCCTTATTATTATTATCTCCAATTAAAAAAAAAAGAGGGGTAGTAAATTAAACAAAATATCATATAAAGTATTATTTATTATTAAGATACACATACACCTTGATAAGATAAGTCAACCATATATTTATGTGGAGTCCTTCCATATATATATAGACACACACATGGACATTTTAATTAAAGTCAAAGGAATGTTGTAAATAATAGTTGAGGGGGTTTGTCCCTTTATTTTAAAAAGTTCTTACCGACTCATTTTATTTTTACATAAGCCTTTATCACTAAGAATTTATGTTATATATTTTGAAGTATAGAAGGAAATCATCGTAAAATAAGGGTGTTAGATGGTGTTTGGATGCATGGTAAAGTCGGAGGTCATATTCAATTCTAAATTCAAGCAAAGCATAGTCATAAGTATGATTTGCTAGTAACGTTGAGGGACATGTCATGAGTAAGCCTAGTCCATGTCACATAGAGTAGCCCATATTGACATTGCTAAGAGATAAATATGTATGGGTATTGCAATAGGGACAATCATTACTTCTGAGTTACGAAGGATTAGCCTCGAGAGGAGGTCAATGAGTTGTAGGCTATTGTGGTGTTAGTATATTATGAGTGGAGAATAATGATGGTCCCCACACAACTCTTATGTGTTATGTGTTGTGAGAAGATATTTGGTTTTATATAACAACACTTATTCTCCCAATAGATAAGGCCAAATGACTATTCACCTTAGAGGAAGCATCTTTTGGAGAAATTGACATGGGGTGCAATGTATAGAAGTTTTTCTAGCTTAAGAGTATAATTTATGCACATGAGTTGCCTCTATACTTAAGTATGGGTGGGAAAGAGAATTATGGATTCTATTTGATGATTATGCAGGTTAGTATGGTGATATTGACAACATAACATAGTAATGGGTGCTTTCTACATTCATACAAACATTCAAAAGGATACTATAAGTGGGCTTATGTTGTGAACCTAGAACTTGAGTTTAGAATGATACATAAAATATCATGATAATTTTTTTATATATATATCATAATGTGTGATGGAGTATATCAACCAGTTTCTATCAACTAAAGTGATGTTAGGTCAAATCATGTTTAATTGTTGAGTTGACATAATCATACTAAAGTAGTGTAGTTCATATATTTATTGTGAAGAATTGGTAACTTTAGTATAATAAGTGATAAGTACCTTAGATAACGTTAGTTGACTAAGAAAAATGAATAAAAAAACGCCTTGAGAAAAAGGGTATCTTTTAGGAAAAGGCCAACACTTTCACTTGTAAATTTATTTGGTAGTAGAAATTTCATTGGAGTGTCATGGATTATTATACATCAGTCCCTTGTAAGAGGGGATATGTTTCTAAATGGAATCTCACACCTTGAAATACATTAATCAGTCAAGCAACTACTTGGTCTCTAAGAAGGGTTTTTCCCTATGAAGAAACTTTTAAAATAAATAAATAAATAAGTAATAATCTAGATGACTTTGATGACATCAAATGACAATTGATTAGCAATATCTTATTTAATGTTCCTAAGAATGGAAAACTATAGAATGTCAATCTCATGAGTGATGGAATATGTATTGTCAAGCTAGAGTGATGATCAAAGTCGACAAATGCTTGTCTATAATTATCAAGATATCTCAAGCATAATTGCATGTATAACTTAATGCAGATTATGTCAAACTCGATATAATATTCACTTAACTAGAGAACCAATGATAAGATAAGGTTCTATTGGTGGTCAAACTAGTAGACTATAATTTAAATATGGAACTAAGGAAAAATAAATCTATAAGAGAAGAGTTTATTTTCATTAATTAAATTACAAGAGGCAATAAAATAGAGTTGGGACACAATAAGGGGCCTACCAAATAAGGGGTAGTGCAATCAAGGAATTAATATATTCAACATGTTTTAATCAAGTGAAGGTCCAATGGGACTAGTATAGCATAGGGTTTGCTATCATGGAAGACATATATAAGTTGTGTCAAGAATTTTTCCCTAATATTGAGATTGACCATAACTTCGGGACAAAGTTTATTGAAGGGTGGGTGTATGTAATGCCCCATATTTTGGCCTTAGGTAGTTAGAACTTTGATTTTTCTCATCTTAGTAATTCATTTCTTAACAACTATTTGGACTCAACAATGTTGATATAGACATGTGACAAGTGTACATCTTGACCTATTTATGTGTTGCATACTATTATTTTCATTATTATATGCTCATGATGATGATAACTCTTTGATTTGTTTAAACATGAAAATTAAGATATGGAATTTAGGTACATGGATATCGACTGAAAGTTATGTTGTGAATCCATAACAAATGGAAGCCATGATAAAAATAAACATATATTTCTTAATTGAACGCCAATACAGATATGGATTCTTATATGAAATTATGATGTATATACATAGATATGAGTTATTGGTGAACTAACCTACAGGTTGATGATCTATGTGATAGCCAAATGACTACAATGATGAGGTAACATGGACGTCGTAGACATCAAGACGATAGTGTATGTTATAATTTATAAATTTATGATTCAAAATATTGCTATGATCTATTGTAAGTGTGGTTTTGACAGGAGACAGGACTTTCCCAGAGTGGTTGTTTGATGACATGACTCTAAGAATAGTGTTTTCACAATAGGGCTTGATGTAGGGTGTTGACCCTAGTTCTATGAGGAGGGGTGGAGGTATTTCCCACCGTTTATCCTCTGAAACCTAGAGTCGTGGGAGGGTTGTGTGAAGTCACGCTCCCCTAGATGTCTGAAGACGACTGCTAGTTGCCTGTTGGGGAAGTTGGTTGAGATGTATGACACTTCCACTTACGGGTTCTATCTGGAGTTAGGTCAATATAGTTGATGCTCCATCTTAGTCCAACAAAGGAAAGGATAGGATGGAATATGGAAGTAGGTTAGGAAGGAATGATGCTTTGATGTTAGTTGAGAATAATGATTGGGGATTAGAGATGCCACTATTGTTTACTCAATTGGACCCTACCATGTTTAAAACCCTCTTTAATTTCCTATTGATATTTTAAGTGTGATAATGAGTTATTGATGAATTGGTGTAATTTTGATCATTAAGATTATTAAATGATGCATTACTTGATCTATTGTCCTACATGTTTGGTTATCATATAGGAACTATGCACTAGAGGCAATGGTTGTTTATCGTTAGTACATACATGAGATATGTGTCCACTAGCTACGCACACATACTCTACCTATGTACACTAGTACAATTAATTAATGTGTTAATTATTAAAGTAAATTATTAACTATTTAATTGAATGGTTATTGAATATGTAAATTATATTGCATGCAAAATATCTAGAAGCATTAAATACCTTCTTGAATTTGATAAATGGTGGGTATGATATATTAAATGAGCATGGTGGGGTGTTATGTACATTTTGGAGAAAATTGTCAAATTACATTTATTAGCTAGCACGAGAAGAAAGACTTTTCATTTTGTTTATTGTTGTTTAATGCAAGTCATTTATATTTTAGTTTTATTTTAATCTTTTCCCAAAAAACAAACTAGATAAGGGAGGTTGATGGGTAATAATGAGGGTGGTTGAGAAGACTTGGGGAAGTGTGTATGGAAAATTGATAAACAGTGTAACGACCCTAGTTGGATAAATGTTTAAGAAATTATAAAGTAAAACTAATTAGGGAATTAATTGTGTTAACAAGGTATTAATTAAACAAAGATGATTTAATGATATTAATTAAGTGAGTTATTAATTAATTAAATGATATAATTGTAATTAATTAATTAATAATTTAACTACAAACTACATTTAATAACTTACATAAGTGATGGATTTAATAGATTAATAGTATATATTATAAAATGGTTGCATATAAAACAAGGGATAACCTATGAATTAGAGATAAGCATTAGGAAGGATAAGAGTAATAAATGGGATAGGTAGGAGTAAATGGGGGGGAAGAGTCAGTGAAGGAGGATATGAAGGGGAAGAGGTGGTCTGAGGAATTTTCTGAGTTTTGGGAATAGAATTTTGAGAACTCTGGATTTGGAGAGAGTAGGGACTGTGGAGTAGGATTGATCTGAGTGCAGGTTCACAGGAGTTTTGGACATAAGGGGGCAGGGATGCTCAGTTGTGATATCTTGTTAGGAGCTACCTAGTTAGCTGAGGAAGGCAGTTTTGAGTGTTGAAGCGATCAAGGAGGCAATATCTGGGATATGAGAGGATAATATAAGTTGAGTATTCATTTAGGTATATAATTTTCATTATTGTTACAATTTATTTATTAAATTTATTATTCATTATTTAAAATTACATCGTGCATTTAAATATTTGGGTGTGAACTTTCTTGGAGCCATTGAAATTACTTTTTGTAGAATTACTAGATGTTAATTAAATTCGGCTCCTACATTTTAGTATCTCAAAATACAGTTCAAAATCAGGAACCAAGGGCCTAAATAAGGGTTTAGTTATAGTAAATCCCTAAATAAATGTGTTAGGGTGAAAAAAAAAAAAATTGGGCCTGAATTTGAAAACTCCAATACCTTAACACCTTTCAACATATAAACTTTAATAAAATAAAAATAAATAAATGATGTCTGATGCAGAAACAACAGGCAAAATGATGTGTGGTATTAATTGGACTAATGAGTTGAGGAAATGTGAAGTTGTCTTGAGAACTAGAGTTTAGAGCAAAAATATCAATGGAAAACCACAAAGGAATTATGAAATAAGTTTATAATAAATGACACATTCTAAGAAAAAATATATTGGGTCATTGTTGATATCATAAAATTTCAGGTTACTAAAGATTAAACTACGACAATATAATATATACATGATTTTAATTACTTCTTAAGATAAAATAGCAGTTCTGCCTTGTCAAAATAGGGTTTCAATTAGTGAATGAAAGCAAATGTCCACGAATTAATTTGATTTTGTAGATTATAAGAAAATACTTATGTTGAATCCAGTTACTGGTATAGAATCAGTAAAATGACAATTAATTTTTAATTGCATTAGCCAGTAAATACGTCTGTTTTTCGGTTTTTTTTCCCCACAATTAACCCTTAAATTCAACATTCGACAAACCATGCATACCTTCATAACCCGATAACAATTGTGTGTGAGCCTCCAAGGAAAAATGTGATCGAGGAAAAGCAAATGTGAGAGAATTCTGTCCTTTGGTAGCCTCAATATAATATAAAACCACTCAAGTATTGGCCAAAACCAAAATTGTAAAATGGCAGAAGAAGTGTAAAATTAAGGGTTTCAGGGACGTATTCGAATAGGACGAATGGTAATTGAAGGGGAATTCACAGGCGGAGCGGTGGAATGAATTCACTCAGAATGGGTTATTTTTCTCAGAGTTAGAGTTCTGCGCACAAATTCTGTAAATTTAGAGTGAGATATTGTCCAGGGATGCCCAGGAGAATTCTTCATTTGAAATGAGGGAAACAACAATATGCGAATGGACCGCTGAAAAGACCCAACTCTGGAGATAAAGAAAATCTCAAGACACATCATGTAACCAAATTACCATCCTAAAGAAGACAGAGCCAACCCTTTGGTTACTGATGTAGGTGTCAGAGAATGTGAAATGGGTTTTCACATGCATAAAATTGACATACTAATCTATGTCAAAATGGAATGAATGACAAAGAAGCTTGAGAAATGGGTTTCGGTCAGAGTTTCTATAACATATTTCAAGTATTTGAATTTAAAACAATTAAATCTTGAAAAAAAATAAAAAACATACAGAATCCATACCTTCATCAATGTCAGCATTGACAATGAGCTTTTAAGTTAAGTGATTTCTTTGTGGCCAATGGAACTCCCTGAATAAGCCTCCCAGATGGATCTTTGTAGTCTTAGGCCTTGTTTAGTTCTGAATGGAATGTCACTGCATTCCAGGTGCCAACCAGCGTCTTGGTCAACCATAGCTTTAGCGGATGTATTGTTCTGTGTGTGTTCTCGGCCTATACCACCCCTACACATTAGTTTACTGAAACTATCCAAGCAGAGCAAGTATTAAAATTTTGCATTGAAATAAGCCAATTTAGGCGTGAGAGAAGGTTTCCTACTTGGATCAAAGTTTAAAGCCTAGGGATCAAAGCCTAGGAACAACTTGGGGTGTTTGGTATTGAGAGCTAGAGGCAGACCTACGTGGACCTCATTACTGACTTTCTGACCTTTAAAAAGTACCAGTAGATACCACATATATATTTTATATATTAATGTTTTGGTTTTAATTTGTTTAAAGTATTGTATTTTAATTAAATTATCTGACACATGTCACTTTTTCAATAAAATTAAATTTCATTTAATATACTCCTTTTTTAATCATTAAATTATTTTTATAAATATTAATTTTGGTGTAATCATTTATGTAAAAGTAATATCGCTAGTAAAATTTTAAATTTAATATATATTTATATATATATATATATATATCAACAATTCAAATTTTATATAGAGACTAAAATATAAATTTTTATGGTCAGTGGGGATTGGATTTTCGGACCTCCCACTGGAGTGCAAAGCTTTATTATTGTTGCCCTATATGTCGTTTCTTTAAATGTTTCACATTTAAATGCTTTAATTGTCATGCCAAGACCACATACCCAAATATCAAGCCTTTAAAACCACCTCTGAGGGTCATATAGAATATCAGCCGAAGACATGAAATGGAGGAACACAAAG
Source organism: Picea sitchensis (assembly GCA_010110895.2). Classification (NCBI taxonomy): domain Eukaryota; kingdom Viridiplantae; phylum Streptophyta; class Pinopsida; order Pinales; family Pinaceae; genus Picea; species Picea sitchensis. The sequence goes on along the minus strand of SNQJ01S0036154.1, from coordinate 71,780 downwards.
GGAGATATGTATCTTGTGTGATCACTAAGAAGAACCTCTTGAGAAGGTACGTCAGATGAGCGTTGAAGCATGGTGGTGTGAATGGTTATTCGTTCTTGTAGGTTTAATCCTAATTAATCTGATGGCATGTGTTAATTATATAACCTTACAACAAAAATTTTTTATGTGATAGGTAAATGTTAAAAAGCAAGCATGTGGATTACTGATAAATATAAGAAGTTATGAACAACAAAGTCTAGCCCATTGATTTTGGAATGACCCCTAAGAATATGACATCTTCAATCGTAGCCATCGAGATAGGGTTTAGTTCAGTAAAGATTAAAAGATCGTTAATTATGACCATTATCCAATAGGTGTCGCCTTTCGGCGTAAATTAATAAACATAAAGATTGGAAGTCATTTTTAATCAAGTTGTAAGCGTAAATTAAAGAACAGACTAGGACAAGCGGGAATGAGGTGACATATGCACTAGGAGCGTAAACATAGAGAAGTGTGAGTGAGGCGCCAAGGCTAGCAGTAGCTTCTGAGGAGACAGAGAGGAACCAATAGTTCTTTAGAACGAAATAAATCAAGCTTAGAGGCTTAAGCCTAGCCTAACTAGCCAATCCTCTATTAGGTGTGTCTTTTTATAGACAAGTAAAAGAAAACTTATGCCTAACTCACATTTTAAGTTTAAGTAGCACCAAATTTGAAACTTCCTTGAACTCAACCTGACAACCTTGGTTGATGCAAGTCAAAGCACTCTGGAGATGGTGGGGACTTGAGAGTCGAAATGAGGGCGATAAATGTAACCTTTTAACACCCATGACTTCCTGCTTCCACCATTACTGAACTAGCCCTCATATTCTGCGCTCGTACCGACCATCTTGAGACTTTAAAGAGGCAGGCGAGGGCCGAAATGGAACCCCCAAATACAGAGCAGATTAATCAGAAGTGTCCGAGAGGTTCGGGGACCTCCACCTTAAGACATCCTACAGTGAAGATCAAACTTCGGTTGCTTTTGAAGGTCCCAGTGAATCTTGTGAAACTGGTTGGAACACATATTGGTGTTTCCTTAAGGACTATGCATCCCAACTTTCAAAGGCAAAGATGTATTTTGATTCAAGAACCAGCTTTGAGCTGGGTAGGGGCAACCTAGAAAGAAAAGCACACCTTACCCCAACCACGGTATCTTGGGAACTTTTGAGGAAAGTTCCCGAAGGAAATATCTACCAGCAAACTACAAGGAACAACAGGTAGGATAATTTCATGCCTTAATGAAACAAAAGCGTAGAATGAAGTCAGGAGGGTTTATGGAAGCTGGTCAAATATATGTCATTATATGGATAATGACCAATGGCCAGTGAGCTGCCGTCTATGGATTGAACCCTAAGATAAGAGCTATGATGTGGATGTGGAAACCATCTTCAGTAGAAAAAGATGTGTAAATTGCATGTTATGCGGAGGAACACTTGAATTTAACTGGAGGTATGAGACCGACTTTTCTGCATTGTCCTGGATTCGTCAGGAAGGCACTTAGGACATTTCCTAGGGGAGGGCTCAAGGCCACCGCCATATGTGCTGATTCACATGGGACAATAGCTGCAGAGGATTTCAATGGCGTGAGTGGCTGTCGTTCATAAGCCAGCGTGAATGAGTCCCCACAATAGTCTCGAGGGAGCGATAAGTAGGGGTAGGGGTTCAGGAGAAGAACTCATTTCAAAAGCAGGTCACATAATAGTACATAGGTTCAATCTCATGTTACTTATTGAGGATGTGGAGGGATTACATTACCAACGTGACACAGTTACAATCGGGGTTGCCTTAGAAGGAAAAGGCAAACTGAGGGAGAAAGTAGCAACCTATATTTACATAGCAGTTAATACTTGCCAGGCCAGAACATCAATCCCGGCCCAATTGGTGAGTCATCAATTCAGCTAAATCATGTCAATGTTAGATTTTGTTTGATTAGAATTGGCGAGATAGTTTCATTTCACCATCGCATTAGAAAAAGAGTGGGTTGTGACCTCTGAGGCATGATGACTTTAAACAAGTCGAGATGGCAGGAAAAACAAATGGGACCTAGTGTTGATAATTGTATAATAGTAGACATGGAGTGTGCAGGTTAAAGGTATAAATCCTTTGCTCTTGGGGCATATGACTAATCATTGGAATGGATTGGTTGACTCATGGGCTTTGGTATGTGTTTAAGTAAAGAGGGTGCTTTGTTTAATGATGAAGGAAGACCCAATAGAGATCGAAGTGTCTGAGAGAAAAGTGTCGCTCAGCTTTATATCACTATGAAAGGTTAGCGATGATTTGGAGCAAAGTGTCGACTTATGCTTAGTGGAAAGCGATGGAATGAAAAGGAAGGGACCTCATTGGATCAATACCTAGTACTGTCAGAATTTAAGGATTTTTTCCAAATGAGTTACCAGAGTTACCTCCCGAGAGGGAGCTTCATTTTAATATTGAGCTAAAACCATGTCTTGAGAACCAATCTCAAAACTCAGTATCGGATAATGATCACAGAACTTTGTGGTTTGCAAATGTAGTTGAAAGAGTTCTTGGACTTAGGGATAATAAGGCTAGTGTATATACCTTAGAGCACTAGTAATTTTTGTAAGAAAAGAAGGATGGATCCTTACGGCATTAATATAGACTATAGGGACTTGAAGCCCGTGCTATAGTGAAAAATAGGTACGTCATGAATAGATGACCTCTTGATCAAATGAAAGGAGCGGTGGTATTCTCAAAGATGATTTGTGATCAAATTATCGCTCAGTTAAGGATTAAGAGGAAGGTTATATCCCAAAAACTGCCTTTCATATTCGGTTTGGACATTATGAGTTTGTTTGTAGTACTGCTTCCGAATGACCAATCGCCCGGTGGTATTCACTTGGGCCTCATGAGCGGCATATTTGAAGTACTTGGAGCCTTTTGTACAAGTCTTTTATGACATCCTCATCTATTCCAAATGAAAGAGAACACAGAACACTTGTGAATAGTGTTGTCCTTCCTTAGAGAACAAATTGTATGGGAAGGCGTGAAGTGTTCCTTCTTCCCGAAGGAGATCCACTATTTAGGTCATATCATTCCGACGAAGGAATCTCTGAGGACCCAAAAAAGGTAAAGACCATTATATAGTGGCCGGTGCCAAATACGTAAGTGAGAAACTTCATGAAATTTAGCGGAGGTTATTCTTGAAGATTTGTGGAAAGGATTCTCCAAAATATGAGAAACACATCACCACTTACTTAGCACTTAAATTAGAATTGTAGATGAATGAGAAAGAGTGTGATCTAGAGCATTCGGTAGGCTTAGAGGTTACTAACTAGTGCGCAAATTCTCCGAGTGCCAGATATGAAAAGGACTTCCAAAGAATGCAACACGGATGCCTCGAAACAAGGGTTTGGGGACATGCTAATGAAGGATGGAGAAGTGATAGCTTATACATCATGGAAGTTGAAAAATCCTGAAGTTATACGTGACTCATGATTTAGGTGGCGGTTGTAATGCTAGCTGTGAGAGAACTGGAGGCACTATCTTGTGGAAGCGAGCTTTGAGGCTCAAAGCGGACCATCAAGAGTTAAACATCTCTTCCTCAAAGAGATGAATGCGAGGCAAAAGGCTGATGGACGAGTTTATGAGTGAAGTCTGATTTTTGAGTATTTAAACATAAAAGGAAAGGAAAATGTGGTCCCATATGCCTTAAGTATGAGACCACGTATCTTCTCCTTAGTAACCTTAAAGGTCGATCGAGGAACACGTGTTGACACAACTCCCATGAGACAATTTGTATTTAAAGGTTACCTCAAACATCCAGAATGGGAGGCAGTTAGAACCAAAGTAAGAAGGATATAGCACAGGAAATGGAAGCGGTTGATGATGAATGTCAGGAGGATGTGCATCCACGAGAATGGGGATTCAAAGCATCATCTTGAGAAACCCATAGATCACTTTGTTATTAATAAGGTGTGAAGAAGTTGTATGTAGATATGAGGAAGCTCTTATTTGGGGTAGGCATGAGCCTTGATATAGTCCATTAGGTAAGCCATCCCTATAGAGTGTCAACAGGTTAAAGATGACCACCATCACCCGATGGGCCTCCTACAACCACATGATGTTCTATGTCCAAATGGGAAGTCATCCTATGGATTTTGTTGTGGGGTTTCAAAGCTCATCCATAGACACAATGCCATTATTGATAGTGGATAAGTTAACCAAGACATCTCATTTCATTAGGTTAGAGACATACGATGTCTTGATGTAGCCACGTGTGTTTTATAAACAAGGTTATCCATTTGCACTGGATACTTAAGAATATTATTTCAGATAGGGGCTCCAGGTTCACTTCTAGGTTTGGACAAGTTTACGGTCGGCGTTGGGGACTGGTTGAACTTAGCTGTATCATCACGTGAGATGGGAAGACTGAGAGATTAAATCAAAGTCATGGAAGACATGCTTAGGATGTATGTAATGGTCATCGGACAATGGGAGAAGTACCTACCTTTAGTAGAGTTTGCCTATAATAATGGGTACCAAGAATCCCTGGAGATGAGTCCCTTCGAAGAATTGTACATAAGAAAATGTACAACTCTGATTTGTTGGGATAATCCAGTTTATAGAGCAGTAGTTGGGCCAGACTTACTCTTGGAAATGGAAGAGAAAATGTTTAATATTAAGCATAATTTAAAGGTTTCCAAGGATAGGAAATTTTTTTATGTGGATGCACACAGGACCGAATGAAGTTTTGAAGTGGGAGACCATGTTTTCATTAATATCAAGCCTAATAAGAGTACCATCTGATTCTAGGAAGGGGACAAATTTGTCACCTGGGTTTATAGGACCATTTAGGATCAAAGAGAAAATTGGACTGGAATTTGCCTATCGTCTCATACTACCACCCACTTACATAAAACTCATATGTATTTCATGTATCTTTTTTTTTTTTTTTTTTTTTTTTTTACGTCATTATGTTGTTGAATACATTATGAGTTTTATGCGTAACGGTTCTACCGTTACGCATATTGGATCATTGAGTTTGATAGCTCAGGAACTGTCTGGTATATCAAGTTAAGGTCTAGTGGGACAAGTATAGTCTAGGATTTGCTACTTGGGAAAATGCTGAGACAACATCGTGGACTATCCCTCCTTCTTTGACCACCTAGAACATGTTTCTATAGAAGGTGGGATATTATGTGACACCACCTGCTTTTGACTTGGAAATGATTGAGGATTACACAGAGGCCTATATACTTTTTTTACTAAGTCACAGTGAAACTGTTAAGTGTTTACTTAAACTTTAAAAATTTCACAGAACTTTCTGAATTTTTAAATGTTATATGATGATGATGTATGTAATACGATCTACCTCGTTACATGTAAATTTTATAGATGTTTAAATGTCATTGATGATAATGTATATGATCTGACACGTTGAGAATGAAGAATTTATGAATATTTAAAATACTATTAGAATGATGTTGGATATGATGCAATCTATTTAAAATTAAATAGTAATTTTTGTGAATGGGTGTTGAAATTGAATTATGGGATATTATGAGATCTATTTGTTTGGAAAACTTTGATGTTAACTTATCGGTCTGGGGATGCAAATTGAAATGATGATGATATGCAATTACATGATGATAATGCTTAAAATGTATGAGGTTGTGTTACAGTGTCTGCTGATTTATGGGCTATGAAATATCCAAGGGATAATGATTAAAGTGGATATCAGGACCACTAGCAGAAACAATATAGTATGAATATTGTATGTAAATTTATTAGTTTGGATACATTGCTATGATATGTGGACCCAGTGCATGATTTCGGTGATGACACTACCCAAAACCCGTAATAGCATTAGTAAACCTCCAGCAGCACGGTGCCATTGTATATTCCAAGTGTAGGGTGTGGACCCTAGTCTGTTAGGAGAATTAAGGCATTTCCCTGTATCCTCCATTGTAGGGTGTGGACCCTAGTTATGATTAGAGTGGAGGCATTTCCCATGTATCCTCAACTGTGAAGTCATGGGAGGCAGTCTAGTTCCCCTCCCCAAGGCGTGTGATGATGATTGTCAGATACCTGCTAGGGAAGCTTGGTAGAGATAGAGCACTTCCCACTAGTTCTATTTGGATTTGGGTCAATATAGTTGACACTCAAGATAGTCTGTGAGAGGAAAGTTAGGAATGAGAGATGGAAGTAGAGTTAGGGAGGAAGGATGAGTAGTAATAGTTGAGAAAGTATGGATATTTGTCTTTTGGTGGAATTTAATGTCTTTCCGTCAAAAAAAAAAAGGAGAGAGAAATGTGTTTATGAATATTCATTATGCAGTAAATAAACCACAGTTATTTAAAATAAATTATTAGTAGGATAATTGTATTAAAGGATTTCTCACACAATTGATTGATTGTTGTCTTTTACAAAAGACTAATCTTCTTGTGGATTGAATGCATACATAAATTACTAAGGATGATAGTTTTGATTATTAGTACATGCAATTCTCATGTACTAGCCTGTCATTTCTTGTACATATGATGGTATGTGAGCTTTCTTGACTTACTTGTTGATAATGTCGGTTACTTGTTGTGAAGGTGTGAACCATGCTCTTTTTCGTTGCACCCATAAGATACCTTAACTTTGGACAGAAGTTTCTTGAAAGGGTGGAGTGCCTGCTGAACCTAGTTGGATAAATGTTTAAAAATTATAAAGTAAAAACTAATTAGAAATTAATTGTGTTAACAAAGTATTAATTAAATAAAGATGATTTAATGATATTGGCATTAAGAGTTATTAATTAATTAAAGGATATAATTATGAGTAGTTAATTAATAATTTAACTACAAACTACATTTAATAACTTATGTAATGGGTTTAATAGATTAATGGTATATGGTATAAAATGGTTGCGTATACAACAAGGGATAACCTGAATCCAGGAAGATAAAAAGCGTGCTTGAGAGCAGAGATAAAATAATAAATGGGTTGGGTAGGGAGTAAATGAGGTGGGAAGTTGGTGAAGGGGGATAAGGAAGGGAAGGAGTTGGGCGGGAGATTTTCTAGGAGGTTTTGGGAATAAATTTTGGGGGAGATCTGGATTTGCGGAGAAAGTGAAGTTGTGGAGTAGGATTGATATAGTGCACCAGGAGTTGCTGGGGGTTTTGGGCACAGGTCCATTATCCGTTGATATCCTGGAGCTAAGGCTACTAGTTGGCAGGGGGAATGGTTTTGGGCAGTGTTCAAAAGCGATCAAGGAGGCAAGATGCCTTGGATAAACAGAGGGTATTTAGTATCAGGTTCAGGTATTCATTTAGGATTATGCATTGTTTTTGTATTAATTTGTTATTAAATTTATTATTCAGTTTTTGTATTAATTTGTTATTAAATTTATTATTCATTGTTAAAATTACATGCGTACGTGTTAAAATATTTTGGAATTATTGAACTTTCATGAACCAGTAGAAATTACTGTCTTGTTGTAGAATTACTAGATTTTAAATTAAATCTGGTTCCACCAAATAGGTAGGAGAAGTAGTGAGTAAGGGAGAATGGAGAGGTTTGAGCATGATGAGAGGTTGTGAAATCTTTGGAAGATATATTTCTTATGATGGTTTTCTTTGAGCATTTGTGCTTTGATGTTATTGGAGTCACGAGCACGGAGGGCCAAGAAACCGAAAGGCTTCTTGGAGCTAGGAAGCCAACAAGGCTCCTAGTTGGCAGAGAGGATTCCTTTGTTTCACTCTAGGAAAGCGGGAAAAGAATGCTTGGAAGTGCCCAAGACTACATTACAACCGATGAGCTTCGACAAGCTAAGGAGGAGGTATTTTTCGATGGTATTTGGTTATTGATATTTTGTATATATATTATTGTTTTAAGTTCTAAATCATAGAGTTAACATATTACTTATTTCATCATGTTATCTAGATTTATCATTGAACAAATGTAGAAGAATTCTGTAAATGAAATTCAATGAAATTATGCTAAAACAAATTTGTTATTGTGTATGTATTTAATGATAGATTAATTTTTTAACATCCTGGATGGGTGTTACATCTTATATTTACATGAGGAACCACCATAAAGAGGACAATTAAGGTTGGGAGATTATTTTCGCGAAGAGTTCAGTCAAGGAGAGCAACCCCAGATAGAAAGATAACTTTGTCATTGATGACAAAGGGGGAGATATTTATCATATGCAAAGGTAAATGCTTGGAGAAAGAGAATAGAGGCATGGTTCCAGGGGGAGCATTGGTCACAAGGGGGAGCATGAGTGACATGACTTCAATATTTCATCAGAGTGTTTCCATCAATGCCAAAGAGGGATATTGTTGATTATTTGGGTTGGTTGTCATTGATGTCAACCCTTGAAGAAAGTATTGTAGTGAATTTTGGTAGCACAAAGGTTTGGGTAATGGACCCAAGTTTGTTTTATGTATAATGGTATGAGTTTTAATATATTTGAAGGTAATACTATTCTATATGGATATTACATGTCATGCCATTTTCGGTGGTATGTGGAATGTCACATAACTCCTCACGGTTATAGATTTATGTCCATGTGAAGTTGCAGAACCCTCATGAGTCATCTAGAAGCCCCAAAAGGTCAAAGTAGTGAAAGTGGTTGCAAAGAAGAAATTATTTAAATAATAAAGTGAAGTGACGAGTGTACTATAAGTCAAAGTGAATACAAAAGAAATTATTTAAATAATAAAGTTAATGGAGAAATCACTAAGTGGAAAAGTGGTTAGAAGTGGGTTAGCCCTAAAATAAGGAAAGTGGTTTAAGAGAGTTTAGAAGGTAAATAATAAAGTGAAGTGATGAGTGTATTATAATTCAAAGTGGATACAAAAGAATTTTTTAAATAATAAATTTAATCGATAAATTACTAAGTGGACAAGTGGTTAGAAGTGGGTTAACCCTAAAATAAGGAAAGTGGGTTAAGATGGTTAAAAGGTAACCCCTTGAGGAAGATACATGAAAGTATAAATAAGAGGCAAGGCTCTCTCATTTTAATTACACTTAAGAATATTTAATATCTACAAGTGAATGAGGTAACCAAAGAATATCTAAGCCAAATTTCAGAGGGAAGGTGAAGAAAAGAAGGTCGAAATTCAAGGAAGGATAAATTCTTTTGATGATGCTTTCTAAGGTATGTTATTTACAGGTCATCTCACCATTTTTAAAATAACACTTTTTATAGAATGATTCAGACTGTGAAATATCGAGGCCATTGAAGAAACATATCCAAGTAGTTGTGATAAAAATTTCAGCTTGTGGGTCATTGTATTTTTGGAGTTACACTCCGTGGAAAATAGGGTTTGTGGCTAGTCCTGAAACTAGTCTAAAACAAGTGTTTCAGGTAAAAATGTCATAACTTATTCATAACATATCCATATTCAGTAAGACAAAATGTATTGGTTAGAGTACAGTTTGTAGTATTCATTGTACCATTTTTCAAATCCATACAACAATTATTCCATGCGGGGCATGCTCTACAAGTTCTCTCTCTAGAATAAGACAAAATTCAACAAGGTATGCCATTTTTGATATAACTCCTTTTATGATAGGTTCCAAGAAGTGAAACCTGGAGGAATTGCATAAAAGTAACTGAAGAACACTATGTTCTATTTTCAGATATTTATTTATTACAGGTACATAGTTATGATTATTTCAAGTTAGGGTTGTTGACTAATCCAAAATTAGTCATGTGAGACTAAAGTAAAGTTTGATGAAAATGCTAGTCTCTTGTTGTTAAAGTTAAGGAATCTTGGTAGGTATGTGATCATATACACCAGGTCTATTACATAGTTACAAATCATATTTGAATGAAGAAATTGATGAGGGATTTTGGTTGAGGTACATGTTGGGTACATGGTTGAGACAAGTAGTTGATGAGTTGGCACATACATGAGGTGTATAGTTGATGATTGGTGTAGGAGCATCGATCCATGTCAGTAGTGTGTCAGCCAGCCAGCACATCCAACACACATTTAATGGAGAAAGGGAGAGGTGTATCCCTCTCAATTTTGAAATTTGAAATTTCAATAAATGTTGTAAGGATTTTAATGCCAGACCACGCCTTTGTACATGTAGTGGTTGAGGTTTCCTTTAATGGTTGCCTGCAGCAAGATTAGGACGTAGTCAAGACTGGGCATCCATTTATGTAATGTAGCCATAGGAGTCACTCTGTGATAGTGATAGCACATAGGTGGTGGATGAGGATAAGCTCAAGAGGGCCCTCTTTTGTAGGGAGTATCTAAGAAATTAGAGTAGAGAGTTAGGAGGAGAGACCGAAGAAGAGAGGTCTCAAGAGAGAGAGCTAAGACTTGTTATAGTACAACCTTTGTAAAAATTTGTATAGACATACAGATTAATAGAAAATCAATTTTTCTTGCACACTGTGTGTTTGACATTTACATGTTTTTTTTGCATTTCATGTTTTAAATGCATAACTGGTGAAGCATTGCATAAGTTTCAATTTCTTCCTGTCTTGGAGTTTCCAAGTGCAAGGAGTGCACATAGTCTGCAAGGTGTGAACTGACAAAGGTGAGACAACCTTAGGAAATCTTAAGAGGGATAGTGTTGAACCTTCATCAACAGAGGTGCAAGGAGTGCAAAGGAAGGAACTCAATTTCAAGTTCAAGGAATACAAAACTATTGAAGGTTCTGTAGAGTTCTGCCAAGAGGGCATTGAGAGAGTGCATAGAGTGCACCAGAGAACTCTATTTCAAGTTTTAAAGAAAGGGAAGTGTCGAAGAGAAGACACTCACAGAGTTTTTGAATACTCTGTAGGCTCTGCAAGGTGTGCATCGAGAAGAAGAATGCCAGGTGGGCATAGGGAGTTTGATTTTCAAGAAAACTTCGCAGATCTGAGTTTAGTGAAATACTTAGTAGCACTAGGAGTGTGCGAGAGAGGAATTTTCCTAATACCATAAGCTCAGAAGAGAAAGCACAAGAGGAACGTGCATAGAGAAAACCTTTTGAGTTTTTTTAGTTGACAAAGCTTAGCAGGGGGAGTGTTTCTATAACGCAGACGAGACCCAAGGGAACCGGGCTCGTAAGAGAAGCATCGAAGGCTGAGACCTTCGAGCGTCAAAATTCTTCCAAGGGAAGGGAAGAGGCACAAGCTCAGGAGGATGAGCACAAATGTCATTGGATCAGCACTAGGAGGAAAGATTCAAACTGTTGAATCTATGTTCACGAACATAGGAGGAGAGAGCGCAAGGAAGATAGATCTGAACTGTCAGATCTAGCGCCAATACCCAACGACCGTTGGATCGGGAGAAGGTGCAGAGAGTTAACCTCTGGGAGGTCGCATAGGAGAGCAGCTGAAATGGATGGTGGAGACGCTTCGTGGAGAAGTGTCGAAATCCTAAGAACCCTAGAATCATGATGCAGGAGCATCACCAACACGTCAACCGAGCCAGCGCAGAAGAGCAGGACAGCTGGACAAGCCAACACAAATTTTGAAAATGCTTTGGAACTATTGCGCAGATCTTAAATGAGTCATTTAAGAAGAGGAACCTTTGTATATTGTAATGGACCTTGAGCGGATAGATCTCGTCTTTTAGTAGATAGTTGGCATTTAATATAGTTAATGTTGGTAGATAGGATTTTAATTTTAGATTTGATAGCTTTAGAGTCCAAGAGCAAAAACGGATATAGACACCCTCATTGTATCATTGTAACATAAGCCTGAGCATAAGCCATAGTCTGAGCCTAAGATTGAAGAAACAGAAGAGCATGCAGAGAATTGTATGAAGAACACCCATGTACAGATATTTGAATTAATAGAAGAACTTTGATTCAAATTCATGGTTTGTGTTGTTCTCTGTGTATTGATGTTGTGCTCATGAATGTTTTCTTCCTGTTATACATTTTCTTTTATATGCTGTGTATATGATTTCAGGGTTGATTTGGAATCTGAGAGGGTAAAAGAATGATTTTCAATTGTTTCTCTAATTGAGCCAGAGGATTCCTGCAAGGAGTGCAGTTGAATTGTCCGCAAGGAGTGCATTGATAGAAGGGTTCAATTAGAGATATCTTTTGTTCTCATTTCCTCGAAGGTGCAGTTAGGCACAGTGCCATGCAAGGAGTGCACAGGCCAGATAAAAGAGTCTCAGGGTTGCAAACCTGAGTGAAGTGTTAAAAGATTGCTGCTGCAAGGTGTGCGCAGAGTTAAAAGAGACTTCAACACTTAGACATCGTTGAAGGGTTTCCGCAAGGAGTGCGTTCAAGAGGTTTCCAAGAAGACTGAAGTTTTGGAAAAGCTCAATAGGAGTAGGCCTTTGAATTCACTGAAGGATAAGCGCAGGGAAGCTGCTATTGAGAGTTGGAGGGAAGCGTCACAGGTTGGCGAACACGTGAACGAGTTTCGTGGAGAGATACTTCTTCATTTCATGGATTGCATAAGGAAGAACGGACGATCGAAATCCTCTGAGGAGATTTCGCGAAGTTCCGAGGGCCGTTAGATCTTGCGGAGGTGCAAGGAGGTTACGGTAAGAAGGTTCGAAAGGTTTACATCTCAGGAAGGGCAGAGCCGTCGATCCAGGTCACAAGGACTGTTGGATCTACATGTGATATCGTGTATCGGGGGTTCATGAGTCGAAGATCCAAATTTGTGCAACAAGAATTGCGATATCACGATCCGCAATATCCCGATGAGTCCAGAACCATTCATTGTTGAGGACGCATGTCAAGAGATCCAAGGAAGTCCGGGATCGAAGAATCAGGGGTTTCATGAACAGAGAAATCTTGCCGCTTGGATTCGAGATCCGTGATATTCTGATGGTGATGTAACCAGTGTGGGGTCGCAGGAGTTAGTGGAAGACAGGTGGAGAAATATTGGGGATCGGGAAAAGGCAAGTCCCGAATCCATTGACATCAGGACTCACGATCCCACAAATTCCAAAATCCTGATAGAAGTGATGGGAGGTGGAAGAGACAGTTCATGCGTGCATCGGAGTTTCGTTACATTGTTATCGGGAGTCGGTAAATCAAAGTACTTGATATCGCGAGTTGCGAAAACCCGACAAAGAAAAAGTGCCGATAGGGGAAGACAAAGTCAGCGTTGACTGGACATCGGGTCTCGGGGATTCGAGAGCCCAGCGATCAATAGTGAACTTGCGAAGCCACAAGTTCGGATCCTCCGATAAGTAAAGAAAGGAGGATTGTGCCGAAGAGAATCTGTGGGGTGCAGATTTCTTGATAGGGAAATAGAAGAACCTTAGAGTTATTCAGGCCAAGAAGAAGAAGATCCTATGAGAGCATACGTGCTCCGAGGAGTGCGACTGCGCCAGGTTTGGTATCAGAGATAATATCTCTTTGCTTCTGTAGTAGAGAAGAAGTAAATTCACCATGCCATTGAGGAGAGAAAGACAGTCACTTGATCCAGAGGATAGGGATGTGCGAAGAAGGGGCAGGCAAGTAGAAAATCTAGAAATGGAGAGACAGATGAGAGATCTCCGAGCAAGACTCGAAGACATGGATACAACGCAAAGACGCACAGCTAGTGCAGGGGATCTTAGTGATTCCGAGAGCGAAGTTGAGGCTGAACGCGAGGAGGAAGTTGCAGCCGAGGATGCAGCAAATGAACGCCTAATTAAAGCTATTGCCAGGATGGGTGCAAAGGCGAAGATGGATATTCCAGTTTACGAGGGAAATCTAGATGCAGAAGAGATTCTAGATTGGATTAGATCTCTTGACACATACTTCGATTATGAATATGTCGAAGAGGATAAGAAGGTCAAGGATGTTGTCACGAGATTGAAAGGACATGCAGCATTGTGGTGGGATGAGCTACAAGCCGACAGACGCTGGAAAGGCAAGCAGAAGATTAAGAGTTGGGATCGAATGATCGCAAAGATGAAGGCGAAGTTCATCCTGAGAGACTACCAAATTACTCTGTTCAGGAGGATGCAGAACCTGAGACAGAAGCTGATGACAGTGAAATAATACACTGAGGAATTTTATCGACTGAACATCAGACCAGGTCATTGGGAGAGCGATGATGAGAAGGTTGCTAGATATCTGAATGGTCTGAGATACAACATTGAGGATGAGTTAAGCATGGTTACCATCCGAACGGTGGAGGATGCTTATCAGATGGCTCTGAAAGCTGAGGAGAAGCTGAGCTGTAAGCAAGGTCAGAGGGGCCGAGGCAAGAGCCAGCCCAGAGGCAAAGCGGTTGCCCAAGACAAATACCAGAAGCCCAAGGAGGAATGGAAGAAAACTCAGGGTAAAGTTGAGAGAGGTGGGACCTCACAGAGAGGGCCATACGTTGAACAGAGAGGGAAACATACAGAGCAAAGGGGAGATTATGGTGACGCAAACACTTTTCCTCGTACTAGAGGTAGAGGAAGAGGCATAGGTGGAGTCATCACATGCTTCACGTGTGGAAAGAATGGACATAAGTCTTATGAGTGTCTAGAGAAAAAGAAGGACACTGGAGAAGCTCACATCACCGAAGAACAGAGGCAGGATGTCAAGGCAGAAGATGCTGAAGGCGGAAGATCTCTTATGATGCGAAAATTCCTTTTGACACCCAAGAAGGAGGTGGAAAGTTCAGTTCAAAGCACCAGACTTTTCAGAACAACTTGTAAGACCAAGGATAGGGTGTGCAAGGTCATCGTAGATAGTGGTAGCACGGATAATCTCGTTTCAACCGATACGGTAGAGAAGATGGAGCTGGATACGACTGATCATCCGAGCCCATACAGAGTTTCATGGCTACAGAAAGGACACCAGGTAACTGTTACTAAACAATGCTTGGTTGAGTTTAAAATAGGAGGATATAATGATAATATTTTATGTGATGTTATTCCTATGGATGTATGTCATTTATTGTTGGGTAGACCATGGCAATATGATAGAAATGTGATTCATGATGGGCGAATGAACACATACACCCTGGAGAAGAATGGGAGGACACATATGTTGCTTCCGATAAAAGATAAAGAGGTGAAGTCGGAAGTAAGAAACACAGTACTTCTCATGAGTGGGAAAGAGCTTCTTACAGAGGTGAAGAAGAAAGAAGATCCACAATTCTTTGTGGTCAAAAATCCGAGGATTGTTCTGACTAGCACAAGAGTGGACGATTTACCAAATGAAGTTCAGGAACTGCTGGAAGAGTTCGCTGACATCATAGTGGACGAATTACCTCGTTCGTTGCCACCGATGAGGAGTGTGAGTCATCATATAGACCTCATACCAGGATCTAGTTTGTCAAATAAAGCCACGTACAGGTTGACGCCGCAAGAGAATGGAGAGGTTAAGAAGCAGGTCCAAGAAATGTTGGACAAAGGGTTAGTCAGAGAAAGTTTGAGCCCTTGTGCTGTTCCGATAGTACTCAGTCTGAAAAAGGATGGAGGATGGAGAATGTGTACCGATTCAAGGGCGATCAACAAAATAACCATCAGGTACAGGTTACCATTACCGAGGATGGATGATCTGATGGATTGCCTGAGTGGGGAAAAGTATTTTTCAAAGATAGATTTGAAGAGTGGATACCACCAGATTCACATTAGAGAAGGCGATGAATGGAAGACAACATTCAAGACAAACGAAGTTTTGTATGAATGGCTTGTTATGCCGTTTGGTTTGATGAATGCACCAAGTACCTTTATGAGGTTGATGAATGAAGTCCCGAGGGAATTCATCGGGAAGTTCATCATCGTATATTTGGATGACATACTGATTTACAGTAAATCAGAGGCTGAACACCTGAAGCATTTGGCCATTGTGATGAAGAAGCTACATCAGGAGAAGCTGTTGATTAATATGAAGACATAGCTCATTTACTTGAGTTTTTTTATTTCGGATAATGAGTTGAGGATGGATCCAGATAAAGTGGAGGTAATTAATAATTGGCCATCACCGAGAAATGTATTTGAGGTGAGAATTTTTCATGGTTTAGCTAGTTTCTACTGGAAATTCATCAGGAATTTCAGTGGAATTAGTGCAGCGATGGTGGATACAGTGAAGAAGTGGCATAAGTCTTTTCACTGGACAGCAGAGGCTGAGAAGAGCTTCAATCTATTGAATAGGAAGATCATGGAACAGCCGGTTTTGGTGTTGCTGTATTTCCTGAAGACGTTTCAAGTGAAATGTGATGCAAGTGGGTTTGCCATAGGAGCGGTCTTGAGTCAAGAAGATAGACCGATTGCATACTTCAGCGAGAAGCTAGATGAAGCGAAACTAAAGTACTCCACATATGATAAAGAATTTTATGCTATCATACAGGCGTTGAAGAAGTGGAGGCATTACTTGATCCCAAAAGAATTTGTATTGTACAGTGATAACCACGCATTGCAGTTTGTGACTCAACAGAAGAAGTTGAATCAGAAACATGTAAAATGGGTAGAGTATATGCAGAGTTTCACATTTGTGATTAAGAATATTTTGGGTACTGCTAACAAAGTGGTTGATGCTTTGAGCAGGAAGTGTTTGTTGTTGCAAGAATTTCGAGTCAAAACCTTGGGTTTTGATAATCTCAGGAACATGTAAGCAGGTGATGCAGATTTTGGAGAAGCGTATGAAGCAGCTGAGAATCCAATTCTCAGAGACAGAAGTCCTTGGATAGATTATATGATCCAGGAAGGATTGTTGTTCAGAGGCAATCAACTATGTATCCTGAAATGCTCCATGAGGGAGAACCTGTTGAAGGAGAAACAAAGGGGAGGCCTAACAGGACACTTTGGCCATGAAAAAACATTTGCGAAGCTGAGCGAGTCATACTTTTGGCCGGGAATGAAAGAATATGTCAAGAGGTTCATTGAAATATGTCGAATTTGCCAACATTCGAAG
>SNQJ01S0036154.1:37506-54982 GCA_010110895.2 Picea sitchensis | reverse complement strand
GCGTATGAAGCAGCTGAGAATCCAATTCTCAGAGACAGAAGTCCTTGGATAGATTATATGATCCAGGAAGGATTGTTGTTCAGAGGCAATCAACTATGTATCCTGAAATGCTCCATGAGGGAGAACCTGTTGAAGGAGAAACACAGGGGAGGCCTAACAGGACACTTTGGCCATGAAAAAACATTTGCGAAGCTGAGCGAGTCATACTTTTGGCCGGGAATGAAAGAATATGTCAAGAGGTTCATTGAAAGATGTCGAATTTGCCAACATTCGAAGGGGAGAAAGAAGAATGCAGGATTTTATCAGCCATTGCCCATACCAGAGAGGCCATGGGAGGCGATAAGCATGGATTTTGTATTGGGGCTACCAAGGACGCAAAGAGGATTTGATTCAATCTTTGTGGTAGTGGAAAGGTTTTCTAAAATGGCACACTTCATCCCATGCCAGAAGACCAACGATGTGACGCACATCGCAAATCTGTTTTTCAAGGAGGTCATTCGACTTCATGGATTGTCGAAAAGCATAGTTTCAGATAGAGACACTAAATTCATAGGGAATTTTTGGAGGACCTTATGGAAGAAGCTGGGAAATAACTTGATGTTTAGTTCTGCTTATCATCCTCAGATGGATGGACAAACAAAAGTGGTAAACAGAAGTCTAGGAGACTTGCTGAGAAGCTTGGTGACAGAGCACCACAGCAGTTGGGACAACATATTACCACAGGCAGAGTTTGCATATAACTATTCAGTGAATCGGAGTACAGGGAAGAGTCCATTTCAGATTGTGTATGGTATGTAGCCGAGAGGAGTTTATGATTTAAGGAATTCAGAACAGACTACTACTAGCAGTGCTAGTGCAGAAGAGTTCGCAGAGGCGATGAAGGAACTTCACAGCAGGGTGAAGGAGCGGTTACTGAAATCAAACCAGGAGTACAAGCGCAGAATGGATCAACATCGGAGACAACTTCAGTTTGAAGTTGGTGATCTAGTTCTGGCACATTTGAGGAAAGAAAGGTTCCCAAGGGGAACATACAATAAATTGAAAATGAAGAAAATCGGGCCATGCAAGGTCTTGAGAAAATTCGGAGAAAATGCTTATGAGATTGAGTTGTCGGATGGCATTGGAATATCTTCGATATTCAATATCACAGATTTATACCCATAAAGGGCTGGAGAAGCAGAGAATGGAGCTGAGGAGCCAGTAATCCAGTGGATGAAACAATTGCCAGTTGCAGAAAAGCCGCAGATGGAATGCATACTAGACAAGAGAGTGGGTAAGAAGACCAGGAGTAAGGAATACTATGAATATCTAGTCAAATGGAAGTGCCATCCAGTGGAATATGCCAGCTAGGAGAGTGAGACAGTGATACAAAAGCATGGACAGACCTTGCAGGAGCTCATGAGCAGGAGCCCATGAAATTTTTCAAGCCGAGGAGTATGATGCAGGAACATTGCCAACACGTCAAGCGAGCCAGTGCGGAAGCGAAGGATAGCTGGACAAGCCATCACAAATTTTGAAAATGCTTTGGAACTATTGCGCAGATCTTAAATGAGTCATTTAAGAAGAGGCCCCTTTGTATATTGTAATGGACCTTGAAAAGATAGCTCTCTTCCTTTAGTAGATAGTTGACATTTAATATAGTTAATGCTGGTAGATAGGATTTTAATTTTATATTTGATAGCTTTAGATTCCAAGAGGGAAAACGCATATAGACACCCTCATTGTATCATTGTAACATAAGCCTAAGCATAAGCCTGAGTCTGAGCCTAAGATTGAAGAAACAGAAGAGCATGCAGAGAATTGTATGAAGAAGACCCATGTACAGATATTTGAATTAATAGAAGAACTTTGATTCATTTTCTTTTATATGCTGTGTATATGATTTCAGGGTTGAGTTGGAATCTGAGAGGGTAAAATAATGAGTTTCAATTGTTTCTCTAATTGAGCCAGAGGATTCCTGCAAGGAGTGCAGTCGAATTGTCCGCAAGGAGTGTGTTGACAGAAGGGTTCAATTAGAGATAGCTTTTGTTCTCATTTCCTCGAAGTTGCAGTTAGGCATAGTGCCGTGCAAGGAGTGCGCAGGCCAGATAAAAAAGTCGCAGGGTTGCGAACCTGAGTGAAGTGTTAAAAGACTGCTGCTGCAAGGTGTGCGTAGAGTTGAAAGAGACTTCAACACTTAGGCGTCATTGAAGGGTTGTCGCAAGGAGTGCATGCAAGAGGTTTCCAAGAAGACTGAAGTTGTGGAAAAGCTTAGGAGGAGTAGGCCTTCGAATTCACTGAAGGATAAGCGCAAGGAAGCTGTTATTGAGAGTCGGAGGGAAGTGTCGCAGGTTGGCGAACATGTGAATGAGTTTCGTGGAGAGATACTTCTTCATTTCGTGGATTGCATAAGGAAGAACGGATGGTCAAAATACTCTGAGGAGATTTTGCGAAGTTTCGAGGGCCGTTAGATCTTGCAGAGGTGTAAGGAGGTTACGGCAAGAAGGTTCAAAAGGTTTACAGCTCAGGAAGGGCAGAGCCATCGATCCAGATCACAAGGACCGTCGGATCTACATGTGATATCGTGTATCGGGGGTTTGTGAGTCGAAGCTCCAAATTTGTGCAACAAGAATTGCGATATCGCGATCCGCAATATCCCGGCAAGTCCAGAACCGTTCATTGTTGAGGACGTGTGTCAAGAGATCCAAGGAAGTCAGAGATCAAAGAATCGATGGTTTTGTGAACAAATAAATCTTGCCTCTTGGAGTCGCAATCCGCGATATTCCGACGGTGACGTAACCAGTCTGGGGTCGCAGGAGTTAGTGGAAGAAAGGTGGCGAAATATCGGGGATCGGGAAAAGGCAAGTCCCGAATCCATTGACATCAGGACTCACGATCCCGCGAATTTTGAAATCCTGATAGAAGTGATGGGAGGTGGAAGAGACAGTTCACGCATGCATCAGAGTTTCATTGCATCGATATCGGGAGTCGGTAAATCAAAATACTCGATCTCACGAGTTGCGAAAACCTGACAAAGAAGAAAACCCGACAGGGGAAGATAAAGTCAACGTTGACTGGCCATCGAGTCTCGAGGATTCGAGAGCCCAGTGATCAACAGTGAACTTGTGAATCCACAAGTTTCGATCCTCCGATAAGTAAAGAAAGGAGGATCGCGCCGAAGAGAATCTGTGGGGTGCAGATTTCCCGATAGGGAAATAGAAGAACCTTAGAGTTCTTCGGGCCAAGAAGAAGAAGATCCTATGAGAGAGGACGTGCTCTGAGGAGTGCGGTTGCGCCAAATCGCACCAAGTTGTGAGGGATTTAAGCGCTTAGAAGCACCCCGGGGGAGGAACCGTATGGACGGTGGAGACACTTCGTGGAAGAAGTGTCGAAGTTGCGAGAATCGTTGGATCTTGCAGAGCAATGAGGAGATTAAGGATGAGTGTCTTCCAACACTCTAAGGCATTGAATTTCACTATTTCAGAGTTCCGGGTTTGGTGCGGCAAGGGATTTTGGAGTCGTTGCATCATGGATTCCCGGTTCGCGAAATCGCGCCAGCCGTCAGATCTGGAGCATGGTGGCGTAAGAGTGGCTGGATCAACGATACGTGCATAGTGTGAGTCCCTAGGAGGTGCACAAGAAAAAGTATTTGGGCCGTCAGATCTAGCACCAAGGACCAATAGTCGTGGATCTGGAAGGAGGTGAGAGGGGTTTAATCCTCATAATAGTAGAGGGAAGAGTACTCATCAAGTCTTGAAAGCATCGGGACCATTCATCAAGGGTACATGTGGTGAGTGGTCAAGGTTTGTGGAAAACCCTGAAAGGTTCTTTGAAGGGGTAGTATTTCAACATTTCAGGATCCAGGAGGTTGAAGGACCAAGAACCGTTTGCAACCGGAATCGCGAAATCGCAAATTGCGAAGGCTGGTAGCACTTTGTCGTTAAGACCTTTTTGGTGTTTTAGATACTAGGAGTTGGAAGGACAAGGATCCTGGGATAGCTCGGATGTAGGAGTCCCGAAACCCCAAAATGTGAAAGGTGTGTTGGCTCAGAACAGAAAAGAGAATCGAAAGATGAGCGCGTGCATAGGTTTTCTCAAGGCCTCCGCCAGAGGACAAAGGGACCTATGGATTCATTCAAAGGGTTCCAGCAGGAGCCCAAAGAGCCATTTCGGCTCAGGGAAAAGAGGGATCCAGAGACCGGGAGGTCAATGGACCCTACTGAGGTAGGGGGTCTACGTCAAGTGGTATCAGAGCCACTTTCTGTCTATAGACTGTAGGTAGAGGGAGGCAGAGTAGATAAAGAAAATACTTTGATACACACCATCAAGTGGTATCAAAGCAAGTTTTTGTCTGTATATTTTAGACAAAAGAGAAAGAGGAAACCATTACTTTGTTCGTAGACAAAGGAGAGACGGTGGGAAAAATTCTGGTAACATCAAGTGGAACCAGAAGTAGAGATTCATCTCTATACAACAGGTGAAATAAGGAGGGTGTTAAAGCTTTGTGGTGATTGTTGCAAGGTGTGAAACAAATGATAGACAACCAGGCGAGCTGTAGGAGGACATGGAGATGCTCTCAGATGTAGAGTGGTCCATATGCTTGCTAGGAGGGCAGGTGAAAGATGGAAATGGCTACTGAAGGCCATGAGCATGGTGGAAGAGGAGAACACCAACAGATGAATAAAGAAGAGATTGAAAAAGAACTCACTGAGATAAGGGCGATAATGGAACAACTGACATTGAAGATGCAGCAGGAGGCAAAAGAACCCGGTAGGTACGAATGGCCTCTGAACAGGAAAGCTAAATGGCTTGTTAAAAATTTGTTGGCTAGGAAACAACAACAAGAGTTGAGGAAGTGGCTGAGGTATGATGAAAGCCTCAGTGACACAGAGTTGGTTTGCATCTGTGAGCCAGAAGTCGAAGAAACCCTCAATGATGAGGAAGAGGGATCAATTTCATATATCATAAACTGCCAAGAGGGAAGGGATGAATTTTCAAATTGCCAGATGGGCAATGAAATGAGATCATTGGAGGATCTCATAGACTGTCAAGAGGACAACCATGGAAATTCATATTGCCAGGTGGGAAATGGTATGAGATTAACAGAGGATCTCATAAACTGCCAGGTGGGCAGAGGTGAACTTTCAAGTTGTCAGGTGGGCAATGGAAAGAGATCAGTGGAAGGTCTCACGTACTGCCAGGGGAGTAGTGGTGTAAGTTCATAATGCCAAGTGGGTAGTGATATGGGATCAGATGATCTCATAGACTACCAAGTGGGCAACAGAAAATTCCCAAATTGCCAGGTGGGTAGGGGAAAAGAAGTGAGACTGTCTGAAAGTTTCATGAACTCAAATGAGAGTTCAGATCAGCAAGTAGTGTTGACAGGAGAGAATAAAAAGAGAATTCTGATCATTGGAGGAATAGAGGTGTTCCTACCAAGCAAGCCAGTTGAGGCCAAAGAATGTGTTGTGGATGCAGCAATAGCAGGAGGACAACCAACAAAAATTGTTGTGGAGGAAGAAATGGAGCAGACACTGACATTTTCCCAAGAAGTAGAAGATGAGAATTCAACAGAATGGCTCAAAATTTTCAGCCAGGAAGTTGGACAAGAAATCACTGTAGTACTAGAAGCTAGAGAAGCAGAAGAAGAAGAAGAAGAGAAGGCAGACATCATGGATTTTTCTAACCTATGTGAAGAATTGGAAGCCCTGGAAAGGAGGTGATGGTGCAAATTTTGCACATCCAACAGGCTAATTTGGAAGCAGGTAGTGGAACATACCAGCCTAGGGAGAAGCTGGAAGTATGCCAGGAGGAGAAATGGCAGCAGCAGAACTGCCACAAGAAGAAGCTAAGCAATAGTTAAGTGAGGATACTGCAGAGCTGGAGTTTGTAGCATAGTGGCCAATTAGTGCCACAAAGAGAGATAAAGATAGTAAGGGAGATCAAGCAGACATGCCCATTGAGAAGAAATAAGTGCATCAAAGAGGACTACATACAAAGAGCCAGCCACTGCAACAGCTAGATGAGGTAATTGAAAAAATCAGAAGGTTGATGTTGAGTTCAGCAGCAAAGACTGCCAACAATGAGAAGCTGAGCATAAGGGAGTCTGCAAGAGAAGCAGGGAAGCAACAACAATAACAATGAAGGAGAGGAGAAGATGGACAACTCCAAGGGAAAGTTTGGGATCCAGGTGGATTTCAACACTAGAGAAGAGGAGCTCATGAGCAGGCTCATGATTTTTCCAGGTGAAGAGTATGATGCAAAATCATCCCTCAATGTCAGTAGTGTGCCAGCTAGCCAGCACATCCAGCATGCATTTAATGGAGAAAGAAAGAGGCACAACCCTCTCAATTTTTAAATTTGAAATTTCAATAAATGTTGTAAGGATTTTAATGCCAGACCATGCCTTTGTTCAAGTAGTGGTTGAGGTTTCCTTTAATGGTTTCCTGCAACAAGCCCAGGATGTAGTCAATACTGGGCATCCATTTATGTAATGTAGTCGTAGGAACTGCTCTGTGATAGCGATAACACAGAGGCGGTGGATGAGGATAAGCTCAAGAGAGCCCTCTTTTGTAGGGAGTCTCTAAGAAATTAGAGTAGAGAGTTAGGAGGAGAGATCAGAGCAGAGAGGTCTCAAGAGAGAGAGTTGATACTTGTTGTAGTCCAACCTTTGTAAACATTTGTATTGACATACATACTAATAGAAAATCAGTTTTTCCTGCACACTACGTGTTTGACGTTTACATGGTTTTTTTTGCATTTCATGTTTTAAATGCATAACTGGTGAAGCATTGCATAAGTTTCAATTTCTTCTTGTCTTGGAGTTTCTGAGT
This sequence comes from Picea sitchensis, assembly GCA_010110895.2. Lineage (NCBI taxonomy): Eukaryota > Viridiplantae > Streptophyta > Pinopsida > Pinales > Pinaceae > Picea > Picea sitchensis. The sequence goes on along the minus strand of SNQJ01S0036154.1, from coordinate 48,170 downwards.
GCAAGGAGTGCACATAGACCGCAAGGTGTGTGTTGATAGAGGTGAGACAACCTCAGGAAAGCTCAAGAGGGATAGCGTTGAACCTTCATGAGTAAAGGTGCAAGGAGTTCATAGGAGGGAACTCAGTTTCGAGTTCAGGGAAGACATAACTACTGAAGGTTATGTAGAGTTCTGCTAAGAGGGAATTGAGCGAGTGAACAAAGTGCACTAGAGAACTCTATTTTGAGTTCTGAAGAAAGGAAAGTGTCGAAGAGAATACACTCATAGAGTTGTTGAATACTCTGTAGGCTTTGCAAGGTGTGCATCGAGCAGAAGAACGCCAGGTGGGCTTAGGGATTTTTCTTTCCAAGAAAACTTCTCAAATCTGAGTTTAGTGAAATACTCAGTAGCACCAAGACTATGAGAGAGTGGAATTTTCCTAAGCCCATAAGCTCAAAAGAGAAAGTGCGAGAGGAATGTGCATAGAGAAAACCTTTCAAAGTTTATGAGTTGACAAAGCTTAGGAGGGGGAGCGTTTCTATAACATAGATGAGAACCAAAGGAATGAGGCTCACAAGGGAAGCATCGAAGGTCGAGACCTTCGAGCGTTGAAATTCTTCCAAGGGAAGGGAAGAGGCACAAGCTCAGGAGGACAAACATAGCCTGTTGGATCGGCACTGGGAGGAAAGATCTAGACCGTTGAATCTACGTCGAGGCACACACGAGGAGAGAGTGCAAGGAAGACAGATCTGAATCGTCAGATCTAGTGCCAATACCCAATGACCATTGGATCAGGAGAAGGTGCATAGATTTAACCTCTATGAGGTCGCGTAGGAGAGTAACTAAAACAAATAGTGGAGACACTTCATGGAGAAGTGCCAAAATCTCTAGAACCCTAGAATCGCACCAAGTTGTGAGGGATTTAAGTGCTTAGAAGCACCCTGGGGGAGGAACCGTATGGATGGTGGAGACACTTCATGGAAGAAGTGCCAAAGTTGCGAGAATCATTGGATCTTGCAGAGTAGTGAGGTGATTAAGGCCGAGTGTCTTCCAACACTCTAAGGCGTTGAATTTCACTATTTCAGAGTTCAGGGTTTGGAGGGGAAAGGGATTTTGGAGTCGCTGCATTGCAAACTCCCGATTCGTGAAATCATGCCAGCCGTTAGATCTAGAGCGCGGTGGCCTGAGAGATATTGGATCAAGGATACATGCACAGGGTGAGTCTCTGGGAGGTGCACACACAAAAGGATCTGGGTCGTCAGGTTTAGCACCAAGGACCGATAGTTGTCAGATCTGGAAGGAGGTGCGAGGGGTTTAATCCTCGTAATAGCAGAGGGAAGAGGATTCATCAAGTCCCAAAAGCATCTGGAATGTTCATCAAGGGGACACGTCGTGAGTGGTCAAGGTTCGGGGAAAACCCTGAAAGGTTCTCTCAAGGGGTAGTATTTCGGCATTTCGGGACCTGGGAGGTTGAAGGACCAAGAACTGTCTGCAACCGGAATCACAAAATCGCAAATTTCGAAGGCCGATAACACTTTGTCGTTAATCCCTTTTCATCATTTCAGATACCAGGAGTTGGAAGGAAAAGGATCCTAGGATAGCTCGCATGTAGGAGTCCCGAAACACTGAAACACAAAAGGTGTGTTGGTTCAAAACAGAGAAGAGTGCTGAAAGATGAGCGCGTGCATAGGTTTTCTCAAGGCCTATTCCAGAGGACAAAGGGACCTATGGATTCGTTCAAATGGTTTGAGCAGGAGCCTAAAGAGCCATTTTGGCTCAGGGAAAAGAGTGATCTAGAGACCAGGAGGTCAGTAGACCCTGTTGAGGTAGGGGGTCTACATCAAGTGGTATCAGAGCCACTTTCTGTCTATAGACTGCAGGCAGAGGGAGGCAGAGTAGAAAAATAAAATACTCTGATACACACCATCAAGTGGTATTAGAGCAGATTTTTGTCTTTAGATTTCAAAAAAAAGAGAAAGAGGATACTGTTACTTTGTTCACAGACAAAGGAGAGATTGTGGGGAAATTCTGGTAACATCAAGTGGAATCAGAAGAAGATATTCATCTGTATACAACAGGTGAAAGAAGCAGGGTGTTAAATCTATGTGGTGATTGTTGCAAGGTGTGCAACAAATGATAGACAACTAGGTGAGCTGTAGGAGGACATGGAGATGCTCTTAGACTTAGAGTGATCCATACGCTTACAAGGAGGGCAGGTGAAAGATGGAAATGGATACTGAAGGCCATGAGCATGGTGGAAGAGGAGACCACCAACAGATGAATAATGTAGAGATTGACAAAGAACTTGCTGAGATAAGGGAGAGAATGGAATAGCTGACATTGAAGATGCAACAGGAGGAAAAAGTACCCTGGAGGTACAAATGGCCTCTGAACAGGAAATCCAAATGGCTTGTTCAAAAGTTGTTGGCCAGGAAACAACAACAAGAGTTGAGGAAGTGGTTGAGGTATGTTGAAAGCCTCAGTGACATAGAGTTGGTTTGCATCTGTGAGCCAGAAGTTGGAGAAACCCTCAGTGATGAGGAAGAGGGATCGATTTCAGATCTCATAAACTACTAGGAGGGCAAGGATGAATTTTCAAATTGCCAGGTGGGAAATGAAATGAGATCATTGGAGGATCTCATAGACTGTCAAGAGGACAACCATGGAAATTCATATTTCCAGGTGGGTAATGGTATGAGATTAACAGAGGATCTCATAAACTGCCAGGTGGGCAGAGGTGAACTTTCAAGTTTCCAGGTGGGCAATGGAAAGAGGTTAGTGGAAGGTATCACGTACTTCTAGGGGAGCAGTGGTGGAAGTTCATATTGTGAAGTGGGCAGTGAGATGGGATTAGACGATCTCATAGACTACCAAGTGGGCAACAAAAAATTCCCAAATTGCCAGGTGGGCAGGGGAAAAGAAGTGAGACTGTCTGAAAATCTCATGAACTTAGAGGAGAGTTCAGATCAACAAGGAATGCTGACAGGAGAGAATCAGAAGAGAATTATGATCATTGGAGGAATAGAGGTGTTCCTACCAAGCAACCCGGTTAAGGATAGAGCATGTGTTACGGATGCAACAACAATAAGAGGATAGCCAACATAAACTGTTATGGAGGAAGAAATGGAGAATACACTGATGTTTTCCCAAGAAGTAGAAGATGAGAATTCAACATAATGGCTCAAAATTTTCAGCTAGGAAGTTGGACAAGAAATCACTGTAGTACTGGAAGCTGCAGAAGAAGAAGAAGAAGAAGAGGAAGCAGACATCATGGATTTTTCTAACCTGTGTGAAGAATTGGAAGCCCTGGAAAGGAAGGTGCTGGTTCAAAGTTTGCACATCCAACAGGCTAATTTGGAAGTAGGTAGTGGAACATACTAGCCTAGGGAGAAGATGGAAGAAGATGGAAGTATGCCAGGAGGAGAAATGGCAGTAGTAGAATTTCCATAGGAAGAAGCTGAGCAACATTTTAGTGAGGATACTGCAGAGCTGGAGTCTATAGCAGAGTGGCCACTTAGTGCCACAAAGAGAGATAAATATAGCAGGGGAGATCGAGAAGACCTGCCCATTGAGAACACAGAAGTGCAGCAAAGAGGACTACATACAAAGAGCCAGCCACTAGAGTAGCTGGATGAGGTAATTGAAAAAATCAGAAGGCTGATGTTGATTTCAGAAGAAGAGACTGCCAACAATGAGAAGTTGAGCATAAGGGAGGTTGGAAGAGCAGCAGGGTAGCAACAACAACAACATCGAAGCAGAGGAGCAGATGGATAGCTCCAAGGGAAAGTTTGGGATCTAGGTGGATTTCAACACCCGAGAAGAGGAGCTCATCAGCAGGCTCATGATTTTTCCAGTTGAAGAGTATGATGTAGGAGCATCGCTCCATGTCCACAGCGTGCCAGCCAACCATCACATCCAACATTCATTTAATGGAGAAAGGGAGAATCACAACCCTCTCAATTTTGAAATTTGAAATTTCAATAAATGTTGTAAGGATTTTAATGCCATACCACGCCTTTGTACAGGTAGTGGTTGAGTTTTCCTTTAATGGTTGTCTACAGCAAGCCCAGGATGTAGTCAGGACTGGGCATCGATTCATGTAGTATAGTTGTAGGAGCCACTCTATGATAGCGATATCACAGAGGTGGTGGATGAGAATAAGCTCAAGAGAGCCCTCTTTTGTAGGGAGTATCTAAGAAATTAGAGTAAAGAGTTAGGAGGAGAGATCGGAGAAGAGAGGTCTTGAGATAGAGAGCTGAGACTTGTTATAGTCTAGCCTTTGTAAACATTTGTATAGACATACATATTAATAGAAAAGCAGTTTTTCCTGCACACTGTGTGTTTGGTGTTTACATGTTTTTTTTTTCATTTCATGTTTTAAATGCATAATTGGTGAAGCATTGCATAAGTTTCAATTTATTCCTGTCTTGGATTTTTCAAGTGCAAGGAGTGCACATAGTCCACAAGGTGTGCGTTGACAGAGGTGAGACAACCTTAGGAAATCTCAAGAGGGATATCATTGAGCCTTCATCAACAGAGGTGCAAGGAGTGCACATGAAGGAACTCGGTTTCGATTTCAGGGAAGGTAAAACTATTGAAGGTTCTATAGAGTTCTGCCAAGAGGGCATTGAGCAAGTGCATATAGTGCACCAGAGAAATCTATTTCGAGTTCTGAAGAAAGGGAAGTGTCGAAGAGAGGACACTCATAGAGTTGATGAATACTCTGTAGGCTCTACAAGGTGTGCATTGAGCAGAAGAATGCCAGGTGGGTGTAGGGAGTTTTCTTTCCAAGAAAACTTCTCAGATTTGAGTTTAGTGAAATACTCAGTAGCACCAGGAGTGTACTAGAGTGGACTTGTCCTAAGCCCATAATCTCAAAAGAGAAAGCGCGAGAGGAACATGCATAGAGAAAACCTTTTGAGGTTTCTGAGTTGACAAATATCAGGAGGGGGAGCGTTTCTATAACGTAGATGAGACCCAAAGGAACTAGGCTCGCAAGGGAAGCATTGAAGGGTAAGACCTTCGAGCGTCGAAATTATTCCAAGGGAAGGGAAGAGGTGCAAGATGTGGAGGAGGAGCACAACTTCCATTGGATCAACACTGGGAGGAAAGATATGGACCATTGAATCTACGGCCAGGCACAGAGGAGGAGAGAGCACAAGGAAGACAGATTTGAACTGTCAAATATAACACCAATACCTGATGATGGTTGGATAAGGTGAAGGTGCAGAGAGTTAACTTCTGGGAGGTCACGTAGGAGAGCAGCTGAAATAGATGGTGGAGATGCTTCGTGGAGAAGTGTCGAAATCTTGAGAACCCTAGAATCACACCAAGTTGCGAGGGATTTAAGCGCTTAGAAGCACCCTGAGGGAGGAACTGTATGGATGATGGAGATGCTTCATGGAATAAGTGCCGAAGTTGTGAGAATCGTTGGATCTTGTAGAGCAGCGAGGATATTAAGGCTGAGTGTCTTCCAACACTCTAAGGTGTTGAATTTAACTATTTCAGAGTTTGGGGTTTGGAGCGGCAAGGGATTTTGGAGTCGCTGCATCGAGAACTCCTGGTTCACGAAATCATGCAAGCCGTTAGATCTGGAGCATGGTGGCCTAAGAACTACTGGATCAAGGATACATGCACAGGGTGAGTCCCTAGGAGGTGCACAGGAAAAAGGATCTGGACCGTCAGATCTAGCACCTAGGAATGATAGCTATTGGATCTAGAAGGAGGTGTGAGGGGTTTAATCCTCGTAACAACATAGGGAAGAGGACTCATCAAGTCCCGAAAGCATCAGGACCATTCATCAAGGGGACATGTGGTGAGTGCTTAAGGTTCGGGGAAAACCCCAAAAGGTTCTCTCAAGGGGTAGTATTTCATCTTTTCGGGACCCAGGAGGTTGAAGGACCAAGAACCATCTATAGTTGGAATCACAAAATATCGAATTTTGAAGGCCTATAGCACTTTGTCGCTTAGCCCTTTTCATCGTTTTGGATACCGGAAGTTGGAAGGACAAGGAGCTTGGGAGAGCTCGCATGCAGGAGTCTCGAAACCCCGAAACGTGAAAGGTGTGTTGGTTCAAAATAGAGAAGAGAACTGAAAGCTTAGCGTGTGCATAGGTTTTATGGACAAAGGGACCTATGGATTCATTAAAAGGGTTCTAGCAGGAGCCCGAAGAGCCATTTCGGCTCAGGGAAAAGAGCGATCCAAAGACCGGGAGGTCAGTTGACCCTGCTGAGGTAGGGGGTCTGCATCAATGATGTTGGTACATCCCGATGAGTCATAGTTTATGTGTATTTGATGCATGATTGGTACATATTTGGTGCATGGTTGATGCACTCATTGATGGTACAAGTTGAGGTACAAGTTGGTGCATGGTTGATGCACTTGTTTATGGTACAAGTTGATTACAGGTTGTTATGGGTTGTTTGGATGGAGGTGAGTGGTACAAGTTGTTATAGTGGTATATATCACAATGATAGTGTGAAAGTAGTTCCATCATTCTACTTTTACATCAAGGTTGTTGGACGGGGCAAGGACAGTTGGTTGTAGCCACCTTTTGGTTGTAGATGGAGAACATAGGGGGTTGTATCCTCCTTCTGGTTGTAGCCAGAGAATTGGGGAGTTAGAGATTCCCTCGGGTTATAGCCTGAGAAATTGAGGGTTGGAGCCTCCTTCCAGTTGCAACTAGAAAACAAAGGAAGTTGGTGCTTCCAATGAATGTAATTCTTAAATACATATAAGAAAAAGCATTATGTGGTTTTCTCCCGCTTTCAGTTTCCACGTAAAAACACTTTTGTACTGTGTATGTGTATGATTGCTCATTTGTTCATTGTTTATTTACTTTGCAACTATTGGATGATAGTGCTACATTGATATAACACTTTCATTTTATGGTTAAAAAAGATTTGATTTCTCTATTACTGATTCACCCCCCTCCCAGTAATCCAATAAAGGCCACTCAAGAATTATTTCCCAATTTAATGCAATACAGGCTATGCATAATACGATACAAGAAATCTACCCAAAATTGTAGTTTTTTCTTCAAAAAGATCATTGGGTATTTGAGACAAAAAAGGTTTTACCCCCTTCTTAGGGAGAGAATGAACATGTAATTCCCTTGATTCTAGGATGTCAACCCCCAAATGTACATTCTTATTGACATATTTTTGCAAAAAATAATGAAACAAAAATGATCATTCAGGAACTATTGGAGGTTTGAGTCATACATTATAGTACAATCCCTTACTCATCACAAGTAGTCATGGTGTTAAATAAGGAAGTCACTTGGTGCATGTTTCCTAATTTTATGGCTCTCAATAAGTTGACATTAAAGGACAAATTTCCCATCCTGGTTATTAATGATATCTTGGATGAAATTAATGGAGAAGTTTTTTTAGTAACATTGATATAAATTCAAGATGCCACCAAATCAAGGTGAAAGAGACAAAAATACCTAAGATATCCTTTAGAATACACAAATTTCATTATGAGTTTCTACTGAATCCTTTAAATCTTTGAAATTCTCATCCACTTTCCAGAGTAGGGATAACTTTAAGGATGTGAATTTATCTCAAAGTGTAGAAACCTTGGTGAATCTTACTAGTCCTTAATATGAAAGATTTAAAATGTTTGACAATATTTTTGTAAAAAGAATCAAATGTATAAGGATTTATTTTGGTTCCCATAAAATTTTGGCAATTTTCAAGGTAAAATAATATTATCCTGTATAATTTGGTGAATCATTTTTAGAAAAAAAAGGAAATTGGAAAATCCTTTTTTGGGAAAAAAACATGGAAAATTAGCCCATGGGAGAAATTTAGTCCCTAAACTTTTCCCTTTTCTAGATCCTGATGAATAAGTTTTTCAAACCCTTCCTATGAAATTTTGTGGTGGTATTCTTTGATGATGTATTGATCTATATTAAATCATGTGAATAACACATAAATCATGTTGATTATTCCTTCAAACTCTTGAGAGACAACCAATTATTCATGAAGCTCTTCAAATGTGATTTTGGGGCTCCCGAGGTTGAATATATGGGTCACATTGTAATTTAGGAGGGAGTGCATCTTGATCCATATAAATTTATAGCTATGAAATATTTTTCCCATCCAAAAATGTTGAATATATTAAGGGGATTCTGAGGATTATAGACTACTATAAGAATTTTGTGAAATTTTATGGAAAAATTGTAGCACCCATAACTTCACTCCCTAAAAGGAATTTTGTTGTATGAAATGATGTAACAAAATAGAAATTCCATGATTTAAAGGATTCCATGTGCACTACTCTAGTATTAACAATGCTAAGCTTTAATAAGACTTTTGTCTTGGATTGTGGTGCCTTAGGTAGAGGTCTCAAAGAAGTATTGATGTAAGAAGGATACCCCTTAACATCCACTAGTAAGCAATTGTGTGATTGCAATTTAGGAAAATCCACATATGAGAAGGACATTATGGATATCCTTCATGCAATGGATACTTGGAGGCCATATCTCATAGGGAGAAATTTTCAAATCAAGACTGACCATCATAGTTTGAATTACTTCTTAAACAACGGTTGTCTTCATTAGAGAAACATAAATGGGTCACCAAAAGTTTGGCGTATGATTATAATATCATATATAAGAAGGGTAAAGATAATGTTGTGGCTTACATATTATCCATATAATTTGAGGATGGGTCACTCCTTTCCTTATCATTATGAAGTCTAGAATGGCTTGAGGAAGCCCATGTGGAATGGCTAGCAAATGGTATTTTAACGAATCTCATACAATGACTTTAGGTATATTTGAACCCACCTAAAAATTTATACATGTAAACAAGATACAATGTGGTATAAAGAGAATATTTTTATAGAAAAATATTCGACCCTAAAACAACAAGTATTAGAGGATATACATTCATCACCGATAGTAGGTCACTCTGGATTTCATAAAATGTATTAACAAACTAATAATTCATTCTTCTATGAAGGTAGGAAAATGCATATCTAGGATTTCATAGCATCCTGTGATGCTTGTTGTTGGGCCATGTTTTTGCCACATTTATTGCATAATAAAACCACCAGTCTAAGCCATTTTCACACACTTCATTAATGATATATAACCATTTCAATCATCAAACCTTCATTTAAGCCTAAATACGTCATGTGATTAATACATCTAGTTTATAATTGTTTTAGTGATTAAAGAGGATTTTTAGAAAGGTTTTACTAATCACAGTTTATGAAGAATGATTCTTGTACTAATATTCCTATACCATCACTGCAGTTTCAGTACCCAACATTGTATATTATCCTATTGGTGCATCTCTGGGAGAAAATAGAGAACATGGTTTTTCTCCGCAACGACGTCGACATGCTCTCACATGCCTCACAATGCGCCCAGGTCGCACGTGTGGAAATCCACCTCAGAAACAATAGTTCATCCTGAAAATAGAAAAGGTTCAAGACAATCAACTTCCAACTTGATTTTCATGCATATGTGGTCATATATAAAGAATCCAAGATACAAGTTTTGTTTGCAAGACAAGAAATTGAGTATAGCACAAAATATGGAATGGTTTAGGATATATGGTTGGATCTTCAATGCCAATATGACCAAAAAGCATAAATTCGCCTAGATTTAAAAAAAGACATGTACACCGCCCATATTTTTTTGATCTATTAGTTATGGATTTGAGAGACTAGATCTTAAACTCCCCATTGAATTTTTGTATAAAATGGAGGGGAGGGGGTGCTTGGTGGATAAACTAGGTTAGGGATCTATTGAATATGAAGTAATGTATATGATGTAACCCTTCAATACTTTGTTTCAATAAAGATACAACTCTAGTTTATGGTATCCATTTTTTCATTATTCAATGATTTCTTTCAGCTCACTACCTACATTGGAAAGGGACCATCAATTTCAGGGATGCAAAGCTAAGTGTATCATTATTTTAGTTTAATTTGTTTTTTTTGAAGTTTCATTTTGTATTGTATGAATCAATTTAAGTCTTGGAATTAATAGTTATCCATGGTAGTGTTTATGGTAAGAAATATCACTTGAATCAAATGCTTTGGTAGTTTTCAACATTGGATTTACTTTTGTAAAACTAGGTAGAATAATTTCGTTGAATTCAGATCACATTGTTAGAGATAGAATTGGTAGACTACTAGTGGCTTGTTTTATTTTTTTATGTTCCCTCTGTTCTGTTCCTCAGTGGACAATATCAGATTTATGAATTGATTCTTAATTTCATTTGTTGTATTTCCTTTTTAATATACTACAGAAAAACTTATGGATTTCCATTGTTATTAAACCCTTCAGGAACTAATTAATCATTGTTAAGAAATGCATGAACACTCAATGTGAAAGAGTTCATTTGAGAGCCTTATTATTAAATTAGGTCTTAGAAGGTTTACACCATTGCTTTAATACCTTGCAGTGAATGAATGAATGTTCCTAGTACTGTAAAAAGACTTTGTTAGAGTCATGATTGCACCAAGGAAATATAATTGGATGCAAAAGTGTTGCACTACCTCATAATCGTGTTTTGTCCATACACATAGATTATACCATCATGGACCTATTATTAGTTTTGGTAGGTGCTAAATGAATGCTACTTTTTAACTGGTAAAGACCACCTTCGATTTTCAGCTTATACACAAGGTTTTGAATAATCTAGCTGATTGATTTAGGACAC
>SNQJ01S0036154.1:20743-37256 GCA_010110895.2 Picea sitchensis | reverse complement strand
ACCACCCGGGGATCGCACCCGGCCTGAGCCACACCAACCCTTAACATGGTTGGATTTTTTGTCCCTGCAGGTTTCGAACCGGTGACTTTAACATCACGGAGTGGCTTAACAGCACACTCCGTCACCGACTGTCCTACACCTCGGGGATGGATAAAGACAAATAATTAGTTGTTAGTTCTTTTTGAGTTTAATTTGGTTATTTCTATTTTAGTTTCTTCGAGTTTTTGATGAATTGATTGTATTTCAATGTGGATTGTTGTGCTTACATATTTCTATTCACTTTGATTTAATCCCTTGTAGCACTACTGTAAATAATCATTGAAGAACTAAGACATTAATTAGCTATTCCCACAAGTTGCATGAACGTTTGTAACTATGAGCCTTCATAGCATTTGTTGTCCCACGTTCCAGTGACACATTCCTTGGTGTTGCTTTTTATCTCTTTTCCTTGCTTTGCTTTAATTGCACGATTTTTTTTCTTTGATTTTCTTGGTCTGTTTGAATTGTCATCAACATATGGGCTCAAAATGTGACAAAATATTTCCATGTTTCTATAATTCATGGAAAAATGCATTATTTTTTTTTCTTTCTTTTAAGTTTTTTTGTTTTGGCCCCAACGTTCATCGATATAGCGATAGATTCAGAAAATTGTCTCTATATCCATGAATCTTAGTCTCTATAGAGACACTTGTGCCACACGTGTGAACCACACATGCAGTGCAACGTGTATAGAATTTTTTCATGGTCAACTTATTTATTTTATTTTCTATATCGACGAACATACATCTATAAATACATGTCTTTAAGATAAATTTCGAAAAAATTGATACAGTTGCGATATTTTTTTTGGTGATTGTTTGAGCTGTGTTTTTTTTTGTCACGTACTGGTTTAACACATCCAATTCTCGATCTACATAGCTCAGATTTTAGACTTGCAAGGTTAACACTTTTAATTTTTTTTTCTCTTTTAATATAAAGCTATATTAAGAAATTTTAATTTCAATTTTTTTTAACATGAATGCTTTAAACAAATTTAATTTTTTTAATATTTTTTTTGAAATTTAGCATTGCTACATATATTTTTTGTGATTGAACGTCGAAGTATATGAATTTTTAATTTAAAAGTTTTTCAATGTTTGAACAAAATTATTTTTTTTAATATTTTTTTCAAAATTTAGCATTGCAACATATATTTCTTGTGATTGGACCTCGAAGAATATGAAATTTTAATTTTAATATTTTTTCAATGTTTCAACAAAATTTAATTTTTTAAATATTTAATTGGTTCTTATAGGTAATTACCGTGTCAAATAAATATACTATGAATGAAAATGCAAGGAGGCTTGCTCAGACTGGAGTGACATTGGAGGCGACGGACGATGAAAAATGTTATTTCCCTTCCAATGATTGCAGGGGATTGCAAACAAGAAGAATTTTAATAACAATAACTGAAAAACATTGTAGGGAGAAGGGGCACGCTGAAGGGGGTTATGAATATCATCCCTTGGTAATACGTTATTCAATATATAATTTATTATTTCTAATAGTGATCATGTCATGTATTTATCAAATGTTTTATCATTTTAATATATGTTTTATACACACTAATTTTATTACATTGTTTGTAAATATAAAGAAAATTCCCCCAAAATGTCGACCATTAGAGAGTTATTTTCCAAGTAGTAGAAGAAGTACTACTTTACAAGGTGAGGAACATGGAGGTAAAAATATTGAAGATCGAGTTCCTAATGATGATATGGACGAAGATGATAACATTATTGATACAAATAAGGAAGATGAGATGCATTTATTGATCCAAGTCACATTTTCTCCGATGGATGAGGAAAACCAGGATGATATTCATGATGTTGATCCTCTAATCGAGAAGTCACGAAAACCTCTTTATGAAGGCTCAAAAAAAATAAAATTATTTTCTCTATTGTTGTTGGTGAACTTGAAAGTTTTCAATGGTTTATCAAACACCTGTCTCACACAGATCCTAAGGTATCTAATGTATTATTTATTTCATCCTCACATGTACATAAAGGTTGACTATTTTCCTATATTGTTATTGTTAATTAATTTGTAAAGTAGGGATGTGATATTTATGATTAATATTGTTTACATTGAATTATTTTTTGAATGGTGTAGATTGTTATGTGAATTTCTATTACCACCGTAAAATATTTTACCATACACATATCAAGAAAAATCTGTGATTATGAAAGAAATTGGAATGGAGTATCAAGCTATACATCTATGTCCTAATGATCATATCATATAATATGGACAATATGCATCATAAAATGAATTCCCATAATGTCAAATAAGTATATATTGAACCGATCAAGAAACAAAAAGTTTCCTTGCAAAGTTATTCGTTATATTCCCATAATTCCACGTTCCCAACGACTGTTCAGGTGCCAAAGTATAACATAGTTTATGGATTTCCATGTAAAGAACAAAAGTGAAGATGATGTTCTTATAATTCCTGTAGATGGTTCTACATTGAAGAACATCGAATAAAAATGACCAATTTTTAAAGAAAAACCTTGTAATGTTAGACTTTCATTGCCAGCTGATGGTGTCAATCCATTTGGAGATATTCGTTCTACTTACTTAGTGTGGCCCATTTTTGTTATAAACAATAACCTTCCTCCTTGGATGTCGATAAAGAAAGAGATCACAATGTTGGCAATGATTGTTCTAGGTATTTAATTAGCTTGTCTTTATTTACTTGAAAGTATGACATAATATTTCATTTCTTTGTGTTGTGCATGATAATTATTATATATATATATATATAAGGATGTATAAATAAATATAATTAATGTATGTTGAACCAATTATTTAAGTACCAAGTTAAATATATGAATGTATATATTTAGCCTCTTATCGATGAACTACTGAAGTTATGGGTTGACATCATTATGTATGACATCTCTAGACCAATAGGGAAAAAAAAATTTCAATTCCATGGAATACTTGCATGGAAAATTCATGATGATCCCGGGTTAACATAGTTTTGTGGTATGTAACTTTCAGTTGCACTTTAATATTATATATATTTTTGAAAATATCATGAAATTTTTAAAATTGTAATCCTAATTTGCTACATTAATTCATATATCTTGCAGGTATTCAAACAAAGGAAAAATTTTCATGTTCAGTTTGTGGTCCTAGGATAAAATCTCGTTGTTCAAGAAGTTTAGGAAATGAGGTGTTTGATGAGTATATGCACTTTTTTCCTAAGAACCATAGTTATTGAACTACCGAGAAAGAAAAATTCAATGCTAAAGAAGAGTATGGAAAAAAACCACGAAGAATGACACCTCACCTATGGAAGTTGAAATATAATAGAAATCGTCAAGGTATGTAAATTATTTATGTATCATATATATAAATCTTATGATTTTTTTAGTGAATTTTGTGTAGCACGATATGCAGCTATATTGATTATTTAGTGTTAATGTGATTACATTTATGTTTCATGAATGTCGATAAGGAACGAATGGGGCTGGGAATGAAAAGTTACCCCATATAATTCAGTAGGTTTCTCTACTACGAGAACCTACAAATAATTCATCACAATTTTGACACAATGCATATTGGGAAGAATATAACATAATTGTTATGGAGATTCATCTGTTTGACACAATGCATATTGGGAAGAATATAACATAATTGTTATGGAGAATCTTAGATGGAAGGACTGACAAAGAAAGAATTAGAAATATTTGGAGTGACATTTAGGAAGCTAATCACACATTGCAAAGTGTGATTATTAATTCTAATGGTGATGGTAAAGAACAAAATATTAGTTTTCACTGGTTATTGATAGAGCAACAGAGAAATGTTGTAAAACAGGTCATTCAAAAAATTAGGTTTTTGATGGGGTTTTTGTCGAACATAAAAAATATATTAACGAAAAAATATGATTTTGGTGGGGTTAAAACACATGATTGGAATACATTCATTAAGGTAATTATTAGATATATTTCCATATTGGTATACATCTTTTTAGTAATTTTTTCTCTTATTTAGAAATAAATATTAATGATTTTCTTTTTGTTACATTATGTTCTACTTCTGTCTCTCCCAGACAACTTTGACAACAACATAAAACAATTTAGATATGATCTTGGAAAATACATGAGGTAACTAATGCATTTTTATATGTAAAATGTTTCTTTATTTCTTTTTAGCGGGACTTATTGACATATTGTGTTTTATTTGCAATTTTATATATTCCTTGATATTGTTCAAACCTATTATTTTCTTGCATCATTTGTAGGTGGGTTTCATCTAAATAAATCCATAACGAAGATATAAGGTATTGGAAGAGATAAATTCCCCGACTAATGTGCGTAATGCAAAAGTATCTACCTCCAACATTTTTCAATGTACAAGAACACTACCTCATACACCAAGTTGAGGAGATTGAATTATGTGGACCAATACACTCAAGGTCTATGTGGATGGTGGAGAGGCATTTGAAGTCATTGAAGGATTTTTTTAGACAAAGAGTGCATCCTGAGGGTTATATGGTGGAGGGATATATGGTATATCAATGCATGGTGTATATTAGTCAATATCTTCCTAAATTAGCAGAAAATATGAATGTGCCTCACATTTGGCACTCGACTCCATCAAAAAATTTGAAGGGGAGGTCCTGTTGGGGAAAGGTAGAATGAGGATCATGAAAGGTAATTAGATTTGATATATTTGATATATTATACATTTAATTTTTCAATTTTATATCATCATACTTATTTATTTATTTTGTTCCATCAACTATATTAAAATTTGCCAATGATAGCTAATTAATGATATTGAATTGTTATTTTTTCATATAGTTGGTTGAGAGTGGGATGCTTTATAATTTATACATTGAAAACAATATTTATTGGATGGAATATTGGATAGAGCGATGTGAAGAATACTATGGTAGGTTATCATGGGAAGGGGTGTTGATATCAATTCCTGCTTCCAAAATTTCCCTCCCCTTTTCTATTTTCCCAACTTCTTTTTTCCATTTCTTTTCCCTCTTCTATACTTACTCGAATTCCCCTTTTCTTTTCTCCCTTCTATTCTCCCTTTCTAATTACTATAATTAGTAATTTTTTGAAAACGACGGGTTTGCGGGTTGGCAAACTCGTGGATCCTCATCTTCATCCATACTCCCATATCATGAGTCTGACTGACTGTCATATTTTTCTATACTTAGTCATTTTTCAAAATGATGGGTTCGCTGGTTCAAGTTACCACATTCCAAGTTCCGCGGTATCCATTTTGTACCCAAATATCTGTGATATACATTAAGACCATCGGACTTATCGTGGTTACTAAGATCCTAACTTTTTCATTTCTCTTGTATCCAAGTTCGACTGACCGCTCCCAACACTTAGCCAATTTTATATCATTTTCAACCACGGGTTCATGGGTTCTCGGGTTGGCAAGTTCACCAAAGTACCAATGCTAATTACTCGCGTCCATCCCCACCACCTTCGTTATTTTCCCAATATGAATTTAGTATGGTTTAATGATAATGAATCATCATGTAGGTTCTGTAAAATTTTTCATTAATAAATGAAGGGCTCGACGAGATTTCTCATTAAACCACATTAAAGCACGATTTGAGAAATATTATATTATCTCTCTCAAGCTCTCATTTAAAATATTACTTGGATTAAAAGAACACTCTCTTCAACTTATAGAAACATCAACTCGACAATACTTCTATGGAGATACTTTAAATATTTTTGGATGTGAGGACTAGAACTTTCAGTAGTCTAGAGCGTATTCTTAGTATTCCACCCCTTCTTCTCAGAAGGAAGTAATCTGGACATCCAAAATTGCTCATGCAGGTTGTGCTCCTGAGGCTTTTGACTGGAAGGAACATGTTTCCTAGTGCACTAAGAAACATATACCAAGCCAGTAGATTATTCAACTTCAAGACCATTCTCCCATATCTCTTTAACCTCAAGTGTTTTGTAAGATGTTGAAACTCAATGGACCAACACTTACTTTCAAAAGAGAGGATTGCAGGGATTTCTTGTAAAAGCATGAAAATGACCTGGACCTCTTGCTCGAGTTCTTGGAGAATCCCACGACCATCCCAAAAGATATTACAAGGTTGTAGGTCAACTCATTCAAAAACCACTTTCACGAAATTGCTTGGTTATTCACCAGGGTGACAGGCCAAGAAAATACCACCAACATTTCTCATATAATTATTTATATCTTATATTTTATTATGAAGGAGAAATCCATTTTTGATTGAGGAAAACTAATTTCCATTGAAATCTCTTCCCAATTGTCACAGTACAAAAAGAATAAGAAATTATATATTTCTTTTTATTTGGTGTTTGTGATAGCATATTGCTATCAATTTTCTAAATTGTCTATCTACAAGAAGGTGAATTGTTAATTTGACCTAGTTACCTTCTGGTACCAAGCGTTGTGGAGACACAAAGGTTCCTTGTATTTTTATGAAGTTTTCAATGATTTTGTCTCAGTTTTTTAAAGGATTGTTGTTTGGAAAAGATACGCCCATAATATCTGCCCGAGCAAGTAAATTCCTATGTAAAAAGGGGGCGTTGGAGAAAATGGAAAATTACAATGTTATCAATATTTTCAGTTCTAAGGAAAATCCTTCCTTTCTTCCATGCCATATATCCAACATAATGTTTTTTTTTTTGTAAATAAAAAGAGAAACCTTATATTATATCTATTGTCCGCAATATAGTAACACCCGGTAGCCACCTATTCTTCCACAGGAGGGAAACCAGAATAGGTGGCTCCAATCTGTTTCAACACTGCCATGACTGTAAAAAATATACAAAAAATTGCAAGTGTTTGCAGAAACCAAGTTCCGCCTTCCTATTCTAGCGTTGGCCATGTACAAAGATTCCATTACTAATAGAATTATACAGACATAATAAGAAAAACTTATTGAATCATCTACATTGTCATCGTGGTAAATTAGACTGTCGACGCTGTAACTGGAATAAACAAAAAACTGTGACCTAGGGTGAACCGCTTCAGTCCATGGTGGGACTTGGTTGTCCATGGATGGTATAGGTTGGGGTGAATAGTTGTCTACAAGTTGGGCACTGAGCTTATGCTGGAGCATCCGTGAGCGCCTCGAACATAATGTCCATTCTTTGATTGATAACACCTTAAAAATGCATCCATTCGTCCTGCCCCTGCCTAATCTCGAAGAGGATCTCAAGGTGATCTTCTACGAGATGGTTGGGAAAGTGAGAAGCCTCTTCATCCTTGCCCATATCATCATCACCTACTACAATAGTTTCCTTGTCTGTACATGCCAGCTGCCAACTTGGAGGGATCTCCTCCTCCACTTGGTAGCTCCTGTCATCGTAGTAGGGATATTTCGACTTGATTATTGGGGGGGATAATAGGTTGGTGGTCATGGGGGGATGCACGCCCATGGGTGGTGCCTCCTCTTTCACTATGCTTGGACTATAATGCAGAGCCAAAGGTGGCAACGGGGGAAATTTCATCATGGAGTAAGTTGTCTTCATATTTACCTTACATACCTCACTAGATTTAAGCGGAGCTGACTTAGTGCTCTGGGTTGACTGGCAGGGAAGGGTGAAGTGAGCAATGAGAACTCTTTGTGAGGGAGTGAGCTTGTTATCCCAAGAGAGGGTGCTATTTTTTTGAGCGCCCCTCTTGGGATTTTCATGCTCCCATGGCATGGTAGGGGAGACAGGGGGGTGGTGGAGGGGGTAAAAGGAGGTTATGGAAAGAAGTGGGATGCAGTGGAGGGAGATGGAGGAACCCGAGCAAAAAAAAATGGAATGGACGTTCCTGGTTCGCAGGGGGCGAATTGAGGCCGGGAGGATGCCACTAATGCATAGGGATAGAAAAATGATGATGGAAAAAATGTGAATTATGAAGTGCTCTGCAAGAAGAGAGAACCAGGTAGAAAATGAGTGAAGCTAAGTTTAGGGACAACTCTTAACTCCATGAGATCCCGAAATGACCCTTCCCATTGCCATTTAAGGATGATGGGACCTATGCAGTAGCCTGGTACCAAATTCTTAGCTGGTTCGCTCGCCCAAGATCCCAGCTAGGTGTAGTAACTTAATTCCCCTCATGGTGCGAGCCATGGGGAGTAAATGTGAAGGGGGTGGCGGCCGAGGTTAATAACTCCCCCAACTTCCCTAGTCCAACTGTCCACTACATTGCGCTAGGTGGCACCCCATCCAGGTTATGACATAATGTTTATTACAGAAGTTGCAAGGAAATTTAATTTATGGTTGCACGTTTTGATGAGAAATTAAAAAATCAATTCATACCTTTGTCTTGGAAAATTGGGGATTTTATATTAAAAAAATATGAACAAAATTGATGAATTTGCAAACCACTTCCAACACCTGAATATCAAATATGTTGAAAAGATAAAAGGGTTTGACCCTAACAAATTTTTTTGGAACATATGTTAGCAGTAGGATTTAGAAATTCATTTATCCATATTGTTCTAAGAGAAGAAGAAGATAATAAAGTAGGTGCTCCTACTCATAATGATGTTGACTTGGAAACGATACTCAATACCAATGATTTTTACAAGTAGAAAGGAAAGGGTCCTAGAGAGAAGAGTGCTTAGTCCTAACTGCTAATCCTAAGAATACAACATCTCGGATCAATGCTCTAGCAAACGAACCATCTAGAAAAGTGAGCAATAGTAGTTCAGGTGGCGGAGGAGAAAAGAATTCCCCTCCAGGAAAGATTGAGATCTCTCACAAGGTTCCTCTAAGAAAAAAGAGGAAAAACATCATGCAAGAGGAGGAAGACAAACACATAGAAAGTGATATTAATAGCTTCTCCCTCGAATACATGGAGCTCAAGGCAGACATAGAGAAAATATTTCCCAACATTAATCATCCAGGAGGCACGATCCACCAGAATTCATCATTGGAAATTATTGATAATGAGACCTTCGATGAAGAAGAGTCATTTGTATTTCAGAGCATTGTCTTTGACAATAAATATAAGAACTTGATTATTGAAAAAAGTGATGTTAGGAATAAGAAAGGGAAATATTGTTTAGATTTTGACCTAAGAAATATTCATCCTTCCCAGATTTCTAATATCCACAGAGTAATTGGGGATGCTTTGGATGACTCCATTGGTGGTATTGAAGTGGAAAACATGAAATTGAAAGAAAGGATCAAGGAACTGGAAGACACCTTAATTCCCTTTCCACTTCTTTCCAATCCTTTGAAAATCATTGGAACCACCACACCTATTAGCACTAGAAGTCACCTCGAGATTGCATTGGAGGTAATTCCAGTACCCATCAATTTTTATGTCATAATGAATAAATTTAAAGGGGTCCAAATGGGTGCAGACTCAAGATAATATCGTTCTAACTCAGAAAACTAGATCAACATGCACAAGCAGGTAAGGTCTTGATTAACTTCAGTCAGTAAGTTATAGCAAGGTTGATTAGGAGGAATAACTAGAGAGAAGAATGTAGAGGTCTGCTATGGACATCCGATATTCTAGCAGCCTAAGGACGAACCACTCAAAAAACAAGATCCTCTTGGATTCCAAGTTTCAGAAAAGGATGAAGAACGTTACAACATAACTGCAATCAAACCTACATTACAATACATCCATAACAATCCATGTGAATCTTTCAATCATGGACACTCCAACATTAGAGGTAAACAAGATGGAAAATAAGTTGACTTAGATTAAACCAGAAGTCTCAAATCCTGTTACATAACCAGAAAACTAGAAGCTTCATCAAAAGATTACAATACGTGAGCCTAGCTCAACCATCGACCATAACAAAATATCAAAATGAATCCTATATACTCAAAACAATTTTCCACTACCAACAGAGGCATGCATGAGTCATTACATTCAAGGCTTTATGTCTACATTCTCTTTGGCAGACTGAGCATGCAGTCTTCTATCAGACGTGAGCTTTTGTCAGATGCAAACATGTTTCAGCAAGGACCTGTAGAAGAGTCAACTTGTTAAATGTCCTTCTGGATTTCCATTTAAGTGGTGAGACAAGGTTTCACCAACCTTCCTCACCTTCACTAACTACCTGCATCAGGATCAGGATGAGGCCTGACACCCATGAATTTTCAAGGCACTGCCCACAACTTTTTTGAGTCAATCTCGGTGCCTTGAGGCCATGCATATCTTCTTCTGTGAATAATATGGGTTCTTTCAACCTTTGGCATGGCTCCTCTCCATCACTCCCTCATGCATGCGACCTCAGGCCATAACTTGGTGCTCATATCCAAAGGCACTTCAGGATTTCGTCTTTCACCAACTTACACCATGATCCATGCTAAGACCTATGATTTGTGAAATCACAAATTTCTCAAATCTGGTGCCACGCGTCCCTCTGGATTGGATGGCTGAGATATATTTCGCACTTCATGCTTTGCTGAATATAAACCCTACCACTTGCCAATCCCCTGAACTATGAACTTGCGAGTCCAATGATATTCCACCACGCATCCTGCTAGATCAGACAACCCATGCTGATTTTGGGTTTTGGGATTTCGGATCTTTGAAGAGAAACTTTAACAACCTTTTGAACTCCCAATTCCCATGAACCGCCAATCCAAAATCCCCATGGAATCCCAACCGTTGGGAGTTGAACTCGCCTGCTTACTTGCTTCGAGTCTAGAATGGGTTTCTCTAAGTGTCATGACCTGTTATAATGAAGAGTTAGATTATTGGCTGGGAGCATGGGAAAACATAAGGATCAATGACAGAGGTAAGGAGATGACTGCTCAAACAGAAAGGGAAAACAAAAAAATGACTTTGCCAGCTGAGGAGAAAAATTAAAAACATGGCCTGTGAATAGAGAGAAAAGTAGGGTAAGGACACAGACTTGGGTATATTGACACACACCTACAGCCCTTGACAAACTTATGTGATAACATTTGGGTCCATAGTGGATGGCATGCTCCCTGCGAGCTGCCAAGAACGCATAGTTCCAGTGCCTAAGCTTTGGGTTATGGAGTCTTTTATTCAAAGAAAAGTAAAAATAAAATAGGGATGGTATTTACAATGATGTAACACTGACTGTGGCTTCAAACGAAAAACTTTTTTAGAAATTTCTCATTGACAGAGCCACCAAAAAATTCAACATCCTCCAAATCCTACAACCTGTAGGTGTTATTTGGAAATATCTCAGAAATTCTGAAGGGGCCAATCCACAAGGCTTCAAATTTTCCATGTTTTCCTTTGTCTTGCTTGGGCACATCCCATTTGAGTACTAGATCTCCCATCTAGAAATCCTCTTTTCTTACTCTCCTGTCAAAATCCTACTTGATCTTCTACTGATGTTGATGTGCTTTGTTTAGTAACTACTCTCCAGCCTGCTACACTTCCACCAGTTGCAATATCCTTCTGATCATATCATCAGGCTCTCCTTGGTAGTCATGGAATAATATTTCCACAGGTAAGGTGAGATGAGAAGGAAAACTAGCCTCAACTCCATATACCAACTGAAAAGGAGAGACACCAAGGGATCTCTTTGTCGCCACTCTATCATTCCATGGAGAAAATTTGAGCTTTGAATCCCATGCTTTTTTGTTTTCCTCTAGTAGTCTTTTGATGATATTTATAAGGCTCTTGTTAGAGGAATCTTCCAATCCATTTCCTTGGGGGTAGTAAGGAGTTGAGTGAATTAATGAAATCCCAAACTGTTCACAAAACTTGATCAGTGGTTCATCCTTGAAGGATGCAACATTATCAGTGAAAATTCTTTTTGGACATCCAAACCTTGCTATAATATCCTCAAGAAAACCAATGATTACCTTGTGAGAAACACTCCTTATGGGGATAGATTCTATCCACTTGGTAAAGTAATCAGTGGCAGTCAAGATCCACCTGTGATGACCACTAGAAGCTGGATGGATTTCCCTAATGAAATCTACGCCCCACTGCTAAAAGGGTCCTAAAGATACCACAAGATTTAATGACAAGGACTTGAGCTATTTCTTTCTAGATAATTTTTAACATTTAGCACAAGCCCTGATCTTTGCATAGACATCAGTGAACAGAATAGGCCAGAAATACCCGGCCCTGAGAATATTATAGGCTGTGGTTCTCCAGAAGTGATTCCCCCCACATAAATTGTCATGAAAATCAAACATAATTGTTTGGGCTTCGTGTGGGTATAGACATCTCAAAATCACTCCCAAGGCATCTTTCCAGTATAGGGCTTGGTCAATGAGACAATATTTAACAACTTTAAGTTTCAAAGCTCTTGCCCTTTTTTTCTCCATTCCATCAGGGGGATGCAACTCTTGCAAAAAATATATAATGTCCTTGTACCAAGCACATCCTGTCAATGGAGGGTTGTCTTGAGGATATTTATCCTTACCTCCAATGAAGGTGATGTCCATAGCTTGCTGGAAGGTTTCTCCCACGTTCATCAATCCAAAGCGCATATTAGCATACATGAATGTACCCTACAGAGTAGTGAATGTTGTCTTCTCCCTGTCTTTAGGAAAGACAAAGATCTTATTGTAGCCAGAAAATCCATCAATCATGGACATCCTTGATGCACCTGTCACCCTCAATAAAATGTGTTCCATTTTGGGCAAGGGGTAATTATCCTTTCTGGAGATTTTGTTCAGGTTCTAGAAATCGACACAAAGTATGATTTATCCACTCTTCTTCCTTACTAGAATCATGTTGGCCACCCATTTAGAATACCTCAAAGGAACGATAATCTGGGCATCGAACAACTTCTTTGCCTCCTTCTCCATAATAGGCAACAACATAGGATTTATTTGTCTCAATTTCTACCTAAATGGTTTGGCCTCTTCCTTCAATGGGATATTATGCTCAATGATACTTGAAACGTATGTTTTGAGATATTCGTATGTCTAGGAGAACACATCAGAAAATTATTTTAACAAATCATCATATTTTTCCTTCTACTCTCTTGACAAATTGCTTGATAGCTTGACAAACTTTGGATCTTTCTCTGTACCAATATTTCACTCAGTTACATCAACATCATCAGCCAATCCTTTAACTTTCACTGCCACGTAATTTCTATCAAATAGTCTTTCCAAAGGAACTAGTCCCTTCAGAATGTGAATGTTAGGCAACTAAACAATATGTTGATTATAAATTTTGTTTAGGAAAACATCAGCATGAGGATTAATTTTAGAATTGTGATCTTGGTCAATATGTAGTGCAAAAAACTCATCAATAGTCTCAAGGAACCTTATGATCTCAAGATCATCCTCAAATACTTCTCAATGTTGGACATTGTCAGGTATAGAGGGTCTGTATTTTACTTCTACATCATACTTGATCTTTGGTGGAAAATGGACTCTGAAATTGCTTGTTGAAATAGCCAGAAAATCAACCATGATGTTTTCTTCTCTTGGAATAAATGAAACGTTGAAAGCTAGGAAAAAGATGTCAATATGGTCCCACACTTCATTTCTATAATTTCTTAGCCTAGGGTGCTTATCTTGGTAATGATTTCTAACTTGATGGAAAATTAACTCAACATCCCCAAATACTGATATCTCTTCAATTTCCATGTATTTTACAGCCCTCAAACCTAAGACGAGAGCTTCATACTCTACCACATTATTAGTAGCTTCAAATTCTAACTTGTAGGATAGAGTTATAGTCTCTTGGGCAGGTGAAAAAAAAACTAGCCCAGCACCAACACCTTCCTTAGAAGAGTCTCCATCGAACAACATTTTCCACACAGAGGTGATAGGAGGGAAATTTTCACAAAAATTAATGGGCCGCTTTTTTATTTCCAGAGGAGGTTCAGGAGCATCAGTGAGATGCAACAAACTAGACCCCAAATTTGTGTCAAGAGCAAAGATAGGATGGTTTGTGGGGTTTGCTTCATCACTAATAATGTAGGCCAACTGATATTCCCTATAAAGTCTTCTATGATCACCCCCAAACACCAAAATAGTCGCATAGGTGAGGTTCATATGCAAAGTTCCACCTAGTCTTTTTATCCAAGATCTAGACAGAAGCATCCAAAACTTAGGGGGAATTTCAACTACCACGATGTCCATGATCACGCTTTTCATTTCTAGCTGGAACAAAGATACAACCAAGTCTTTGATAACCCCAAGGAACTTCACCTTCCAAGATTCAAATGAATACAGATCATGATAAGATTTTGTAATCTCCAGACCGAGCTCTTCCATGACAATCTTAGGCATAATATTGTGAGATGTCCCTGAATCCATCAAATAGTTTGGTAACACCTTATCATATATGTTCAGTGAAGTATATAAGGGAGGGGATGAATCGTATCAAATTCTACCAAAGGACCTAGGATGACCACATGATTCTCATCTTGGAGGTTTACTGAGTCTGTGGAATGAGACGAAGTTTCGGGTTGCAACATTTTGAAGAGGCATCTTTTGAACTCTTCATGCTTGACCATATATGAAATAGGTATAGGGATTCTAACTTTTTTTATTTCATGCTAAAAGTTGAAAGAGTATGGGGCCTTTATAATTTATATCACTTCTGGAACAGGACTTTTGACCACTGGTGGGGGGTCTGTGCCTTCATTTCCTTGCTTCGGTCTGCAATATATTTAGTAGGATTTTCTACTCTGGTAGGTCAATCAGGGATGTCATATTCCCCTTCTTTCTGTTTGGACCTCAGATTATATCTATTTGGAGTGTGGTTGGTTTTTTCCCCTTTAATCAACTCATTTAGTTGGCTTTCCATTAGAGACTCCTCATATGCAGATTGAGTTAAATGGAGAAATGAGGAGGTATCCCAAAGATAATGGATTTCGGGATCAACCTCCTCTTCCTCTCCTTCTTCATCAATGACAAGGTTATTTTGGAGAGGGGATTGGATTCTTTGATCATCCCTATTCTAGCCTCTTTGATCTATTTGGATAGTTTGAGGGGTGTTTTTTGGTCTTCTAAAGTTACCCTTGTTTTCAAAATTAGGGGGATTCTTGTAGCTCTTATTTCCTTCCAACTCCAAACTTTCCATTCTAGCAGAAAGTGATTTTAGTAACTTGGTCACTTCATCCATTTGAGGTGGGGTAGCAGAGGAACCAGAGGTTGAAGCCTCAGACCTACCTTTTTTTTTTCTATATCACCCTTACTTCTGAGCTTGTCAACTACCAATATATTGGATTCCACCTCCAAGGTTTCATCTTGCATATGAGCCAAGGAAGTAGCTCTCATTTCTCTTAACATGAGGTAGAAATCCAAGTCTAAAGAATTGGAATAAGTGATTTTCGCAAAGGCTTATGTAGGTTTAATCTTGGGAGGGATCTTATTATGCATTTTATCAAACCTTTTTGAATAGTCAAAAATAGATTCCCCTTCTCCTTTCTTAAGTGATCCAAACTTTGTAATATAGTAAAGGAAAACTTTTTTATCCCCCCAATGTATTAAGAATGCATCATATAGGGCATCAATCCCATCAGTAGATATAGGAGCTAAGGCCCTAAGCCATTTCCTAGCCTCTCCATCAAGGCTATGAACAAAAATCCTCATCCATACATGTTCATGTACAATGACATAGTTATCTCCATAACTGTAAAAAGGATGTGAGGTGTTCTTCTGCAGTTATATCTCCCTCACTCGTGAACTTAGGAAACTACTTAAGGTAGCCACCAGCTGGAAGAGAATTTAAAGGCAATGGAAAAGTGAGAGGGGCATATATAGCAACCACTATGGCATCCATTATGTTCCTAGGGGTGTAACACCCTGTTTCCCCCAGATTGTAAATATAACTGGACTGGCCAAGGACTATGGAAAAACTCATAAGTATGAATATGTGATGTAAATGGACCTGCAAGAGGAGGTAAACGAATGTAAATGACAGTTTGAATTTATGGCAGAATTGATGGTGGTGGAAGGCACCTGAAAAAGGGGCGTTAACTTCCACCAAGGATTAAAGACCGTAATTGGACTCCACTGGCCCGGAGAACCAAAAGCGGCTCGTTAGCCCTGTAATAAATGCCTTGTAGGCTGGTAGGTTGATGGCTTGATGAGGGATGGGAAGGTGACCCGCCTGTCCGTAGAGCCATCATGACTGACCAGCACACGGGTAATCGTGCCACATGCAACCTCGTGAGAGGATAGGGCGTATGGCTGAAACGATTGAACGGGGGGAGACGCGAGGGGAACTCTGGCAATTTTTACGCAGAGTGAGTGATCGCAGAGAGGAAGGATTGCAACCTTCACTCCTGGGCACTGGCAGACCGAGAGACGCAGGCCTCAGGACATCGTGGTCTTAGCTCGGGGGTGGCTAGTGGTAAATCCAGTAGGAGTCTCTACGCCTACGGTTGGGTGGAAACGAGCACCCCTCTCAGCAGTCGCTTCCATTGCTGAAGCTATTTCTGATAAGTGTTTTTATATTGCATTCTGAAATTTGTATGCTGTCACACATATTCATGAACTGTGGAATTGTAAATGTTTCCTGTGAAGGAATTGTCTGTACAACAATTGTTAATATGGAGTAGATGTTAGCTCATAGA
>SNQJ01S0036153.1:143192-160261 GCA_010110895.2 Picea sitchensis | reverse complement strand
TCCTTCAACTATTGATGTCATTTTGAATGTTGTAGACCCCATGAAATTTAATGTCATAGATTTGGTGGACATTATGAGTTAAGAAACTAGGGGGGATCCTCAACAATATATAAATGGTGAAGGTTTTAATCTCTAGAAAGAAGGTCGACTATACTATTAGGGGACCAACGTGGGTTGAGAATGCTAAGAGCGTGCTAATTTAGTTTTAAACTTTTCCCCTAAATATCGACATTGAGCAAAACAATGTTGTGTCAAATTATACTAATGAAAAAAATTATTTTTTAAATGAAAACCCTAAGCAATGCTTTGGACTATCAAAGGGATTTCAAATCTTTATGAAATCTCTAACAAGGAATACTAACACTCTACAAGTGAAACCCATGGAATACATTTTTTTTAAAGCAAAGATGCAACTTAGGTAGGGTATTCACTTGGATCAACAATGGTTGGTCTTTACCAGTTAGAAGTTACAAGATCACTATCTACTATGTTAATATAAATTCACAAGGATTTAATAATGAATTTGTTGCTACATCTTTTAGGAGAAGTTTCAAGCAAAAACATGCCCTCTTCGTCAAGTCTTTGTTCTTTTGAGGATATGATCCAAAATAAACAATCCCCATCTTTAGATGCAAAGAATCCTTAGTCAAGAGGCTTCATAATGGAGAGATAGGAAGATGCATCGGTGTTAAATATGCATGTACCAAATATAAACAACCTCACCATTAACTATCAATACCATGTCCTAATTTGTCAGTTCAATGGGCTTTGGAAATCAACAACAATGCTTCATGAATGGATTAACTCCACATGGACCATAGAACACTTAGTACACTTCTACTCCAAATGATTCTTTGTTATTTTTTTTCTCAACATAAAATATCACAAAAAGGTTTTAGAAGAGGGAATATGGTTTTGAGGTAGAGGCACTCTAGTATTTGTTAAACCATGTTTTTTAGAGTTCACTTAGAGTTCAACACAATTACCATGACTATCACAACAACTCCATTGTGGGTGAGACTACTAAATCTCTTTATCTAACTATGGATTTTAAAGTCACTAGAAAAATATGGGATTGGATTATGTAGATTTATTAATTTAAACATAGGTTAGGTTTAAAATGCAATGTTACCTATCCTTGAATCTATGTTGAGATTGATTTTAATCTTGGCCTACAATATAATATTATTTTAAAGTGGGACAATGCTTGATGGATCTAAATACTATACTACGAGAACAAATTTTTCATTGCAAGACTTACAATAAACAAGCCACTTATAAGAATATTACCCAACAAAAACTACCTTATAGAGAAAAAAAGTGAAAAGAAATAAACCCAAAGGATGACATTCGTTTGAGAATAAACCTCCAAGCACAACTCCAAATAGCATGGAAAACAATCAAGACCATCAACATTAACTCTTGTACTCAACCCAAGACTAGCGACATCCATTCAAGTACCCAACCCTCACATGGAAGGTGGTGACACACATATAGATTCAATGCCTTCTCCTTCATTGAATACAACCATAGTAATAAATCCCTATAATGGGATGATGAGGCATCATGAATTAGGAAATTTAGATCCAGAGAAATAAATAAAGTCTCCACCTAGATCAAAAGAAGCAAGGAATTTGTGTCAATTTTTTTTTCATGAATCATAAACCCCTTGACTAATGGAAAGATGCTTTAAAGAAGAAGAAGAAAATGTCCATCACATCTTCAAATACCAATTAATAAATACAACAATATAATACTTGCTTTATAAAGTGTACACTAGTTAAATGTACAAAGGAAAAGACACATCGTGTGCGAGCTCTACTAAACCCTAACTATCCACCTTCCCTTGGTTCACATGGCCTTGGCCCCAGGTACGGGTGCAACCCCCCCCTTCCTCACCTCCTCTAGTGGAAATTTAGGCCTTTTCTTCTTTGGCGACCTTGCTCCCCAAATATGAAAAGTAACTGCCTACTCGATTCATCAAGAAGCTCGATGAAATCCCGACAGTGCTAGTTCAAAGAAACTCCAAAAATCTAGCTCTTCGATTTGTAGAAAATGCGCTCATTGGGAAAGCACACATAGATCTCATGTTCATAAGGGGACCTTACTTTGTGGGCTCAAGGGGTTTATATTTAAATAGATGGACCCTATATTTTAGTCCAAAAAATGATATTCCTTTTGTTGTTATAGTATGGGTAATATTACCCTTCCTCCCTCTCCATTGATGGAATGATGAAACTATCATAAATATTGGGAACATGCTGGGAAAATATATTGACATAGCAGAGCCCAAGGAGGGACCCCAATCCCATGCTAAAATTTGTGTGGAATTGGATTTAGAAAAAGGGATTCTAGAGGCAATAAAACTAACCTTGGATATCTGGTCATATATTCAGAAGGTTGATTATAAGCAACTTCCATTTAAATGCAAGGTCTGTCACGAATATGGGGATTTTGCAAAAAACTAACCAAAGATAACCCCTGAAAACATCGATGCTGAGCCTAATGATTAGTCATAACAACCAAATAAGAAGAAGCATGTTACAAAGCAAGGAGCCCCTTCAAATATAAATAAATATCAGCATGTGCACGAAACTTCCTCCAGTCCAAAACCCTCCTCATCTAGTCAACCCCCAAAATTCAATACATCGGCCTCAAATAAATTCAATGCTCTCTCAATCCCAAAGGCCAAAAACTAACACTTAGTAGATTAGGCCACTTATGTGGTGGAGGATATAATCCCACCTGCAAATGATGAAGTCATGCCCCATTCTGCTAATCTAGAGCCTGGCCTGACCCTCTATTCCCCGTAAGAAGGAGAGGTCTTATTTGATCTGTCAGATGATGCTTTTGATCAAGAATCCAATCCCAACCCCATGTCAAAGAAAGTGGGGCACAGATAAAATTCTCAAAGGCGAGAAGCAACAACAAACCAAGAAAAATAACTTGGAAGGAAAAAAACATTGGATAATGTAGTGAAGAAAGAACTAAGAAAAACAAGAAATCAGAGTGGTGCCAATTCCTCCAAAGGATGAATTCCCAAACCTAGTTCCACATGATAAAGGCCATTTCCTGGAATTGTAGAGGAATGGGAAGAAGAGATAAACTTGATCTAATCATAAGACTAGTAAAAGAAGAGAAACCTCATCTCCTCCTTCTCTAGGAAACAAAAAAGGACTCAGATGTTCTTCAAGATTTAGATTTTATTTGGAAAAAAAATAAAGCATTGG
Organism: Picea sitchensis; assembly: GCA_010110895.2. Classification (NCBI taxonomy): domain Eukaryota; kingdom Viridiplantae; phylum Streptophyta; class Pinopsida; order Pinales; family Pinaceae; genus Picea; species Picea sitchensis. The sequence continues at coordinate 157,031 of SNQJ01S0036153.1, read as the reverse complement.
AAATCAATTCATGTGGGGCATTTGGTGGCATATGTACCATATGGGACCCTCTGTTTTTTCTCTTGGAAACTTGGCAGGAATCCTTGCATTGGCTTTGGACTTAGCTGCTATATATTCCCCCAAGTATGTATTTTTCAATTTTGAATGTTTATATGCCTTGTACTCCTCAAGAAAAATAACAAGTTTGGAATTATCTCCTCAACCTTCCAGAGGAAACAGGAAATCTAAAAGTTATTGTAGCAGGGGATTTTAACAAAACCCTGAATATATGAGAAAAGAAAGGAGGTAGCCATGTCTGTGAGCCCAACAAGGAGTTAATGGAAGATTTCATTTCCTCCTTTGAATTTTTTGACATTAAACCCTCCAAAGGATTGTTTACCTGGTATAATAAGTGGGTGGGTATTCACTTCATAACTGCTAGAATTGAGAGATTTCTCTTAAGTGCATCCCTCCTGGAAGATTACCTTATCCCCTCCTCCCAAATACTTTCTTGGTCTGGCTCAGACCACCACCCTATTTTTTTTTTTTTTTTTTCTCTTAGATCCCTTAATCTTTGGACCTATTCCTTTGTGTTTTAATCATGTTTGGCTTCATGAACCTTCCACTCTTCCCCTCATTGATTCAACCCTGAACCATTGGTTCCAAGGCTCCCCTATCGTGATCTGGGAGTAGAAACTTAAATCAGTCAAATATTCCCTCAATGCATGGGCCAAATCTAAGCCTATTCAATTTGAAAAGGACAAAATAGAAGCATTGCAAAACATGGAGGAAATCAAAGAGAAGCTAGACTCAAAAGTGGTAACTCAAGAAATCTTACAAGAAGAAAACAATTCCTTCCAATTTCTCCAAAAAATCCACAAAAAAGAAGAGGAACATTGGATAATTAAATTGAGAAGATTATGGCTATAGGTATGGAGTAGTAACACTAAATTTTTCCACATGCAAACTAAAGAAATAATATGGAGAAATAAAGTATCAACTATCACAGATGGAAATGGGAAAGACATCTCTGACTAGAACCTAATCAAGGAAGAGGATTTTAGACACTATGAGAAACTTTACAAGGAATACAATTATGTAGATCTGGATGCATTCAAAAGCATGTTTGACAATATCTCAACATTAATCATTCCATAAGACAATGAAAAATTATGCAAAAGCATCACAAAAGAAGAGATCTAGGGGGTCATTAATCACATGAACCCAAATAAGGCGTCGGGCCCAAATGGTTTCTCAACGCATTTCTATGAAAAATGTTGGCCAATCATAAAAAAGGATCTAACCAGGATGGCTCAATATGTTCAAAACTAAACAAAAATTAGGTGGAAACACTAACTCCATTTTCCTTGCCCTCATCCCAAAAGACCAAAATCCCACATCTTTTGCTCATTGCTATCCAATATCCCTTCGCAGTGTCTCATACAAAATCATCTCCAAGATCATAGCCAACCTTCTTAAACCCCTCCCCCCCCCCTCTTATCTCCCCAACTAAGTCTTTGTAGAAAAAATCAAAATGCTGGACAACATCCTCCTGGTCCAAGAAGCAATCCACTCATGTCAAGTCAAAGGGGATTCGAGAATGACCATCAAAATTGATATGGCCAATGCCTTCGATAGAGTCAAACTTAACTTCATAATGGAAATTCTCACTAGATTTGGATTCAATGAATTTTTTCTCTCTTGGGTGGTCATGTGCTTCTGCTGCCCTTGGATGACCCTACTGATTAATGGCATATTGAATCCTTTCTTCAAAGTCATTTGAGGCCTCTGTCAGGGCTGTCCCCTATCCCCTATCCTTTATATCCTTATGGTTGAATCCCTAAGAATAAGATTGGGCAAAGAGAGATTGCAAAAAAATATCCCAAGCATTTAAATTACCCACGAGATAAAGAGAATAAACAATTCCCAGTTTGTCGAAGATACTATTCTCCTTGGGGAGCCTTCCTTAATCATAGATAAATGATTCAAAAAATCCATGGATGAATATTTGGCCACTTCTAGAGGCCTTATAAATGTCACAAAAATTTAAATATATGCCTGGAATACCCCAATCAAAATCTTCAGAAGAATAGCCAACATTCTAGACTTCCTCCTATCCTAGAACTAGAAATCCTTCAAATATCTAGGAATCCCATTTTGCCTCAAATCCCTTACAACCTCTTCTTGGAACCCCATCTTGGACAATATTAAAGCCAAATTTCATTAGTGTGGCTCTTATTAGTTAAATACAACATGGAGAGTCATTCTCATAAAATTAGTCCTCTCAGGTCTACCCATATTCCAGTTCTCTTCGCTTCTAGCTCTAGCCAAGATCAAATTTGCCATTTCCCAAGAACTCAGATGATTTCTCTGGAAATGAGAACATTCTAATTCTAAGAGATTTCATTAGTAAATTGGAACATTATCAAAGCTCCAAAGTCTTGTGGAGGATTGGGAATTAGGGACTTGTCCATAGTCAATTTGGCTCTGGGATCCAAAATCCTCTAATTTCTAGGAAAAATGATTGGTGGAAAGTAGTGATTTATCATAAATATTTTTCAAGAGTGAGATCCCGTTATCTTGATGTGGAGCCAGTTGTACAAGGAGGTTCTCAAATTTGGCACCTATTGAAGGCCTCCCTTCCCCTCATTCAAAATCATCTCACTTGGATCCAGAGAAATGGGAGAAATATCTTAATTCACTCATGAAACATTATGGGGAATCCACCTCTCTCCCCTCACCTCTTGGCTTCAAAATCAATGGAAACTAAGCCTTCATGACATTTCTATTTGGAACAATACATCTTGAAAATGGTTGGGTTGCTCTTTGGGAGTCCCCCCCCCCTCATCTTCAATCCCTCTCTCACCTTCTCATCCTACGGCTCAAAGGTTGTGCACCTGTCCATTTATCTGAAAAGGACTCTCAGGGATGGGGATCTCAAGATTATTCAGTCAAAAAATGCTATAACTCCTTGCTTGCTCAGTCCACTCTTCCTCTTCCCTCGGCTTGCTGGAAATGTATTTGGAACAATGATGGCCCTCCTAAAGTCAAAAACTTCTGTTGGACTGCTATACATGGGAAAATTATGACATGAGACAATTTATCAAAATATGGTTTCTCTGACCCCTTTCGGTGCATCCTTTGCAAGAAAGACTCGGAAATAATTAACCATTTATTTATGGAATGCTCCTTCTCTCAGTTGGTGTGGTAGGTCACACTATAAATTCTTTTCTCATGGGACCAATGGATCATGTCATGTTTCATTTTTGTGTACTTATTCTAGGGGTACTTTATAAACTATATAAGGGGGATTTTTTTTGGTTATATTTACTAATCTGAACATATACGACTGTTATATTTTCATACTATGTTGCAAGTCTATTTTGCATTTTTGAACATATTCTAATTCCCTGATGTCCTCATTGTTTTAAAATATAATATAATTCCCCCTTTTCCTGTAATAAAAAAAGTGTACAATAATTAAGTAAAAAAACCATCTCAATAATAATAATAAGTTCTTCAAACTCAAATTTGATCTCAATAATAATAATAATAAGTTTTTCAAGCTAAAAAAAGGCAAAATTAATCATCGAATTCAAAATTAAATTTGTAAAAATCATATATTAAAAACTAAACCTTCTTCAAATTCAATCAAAATAATGAAAAATAAATATCAATCTAAATTTACATCTCCAAAAATTGCGTATTAAAAGCCAAATCCAATAAAGATAATTGTGAATATAAACCAAATCCAATAAAGATAATTGTGAATATAAATTCTCCATTTGATCATTGAGGGAACATTCACTCACTAAAAGGGGTATTGTGGATTGACAACGAAAAACATGATAAGATTCTTATTATTTTAGCCATTTTCAAATGGCCAACAAAGCGAAAAAATTGAATAAAGAACTTGTATTAAGAAGCATTTTATTTTGTCTACACATTTAACAAGTGAAGTCTTTTGTTATGCATGCCATGTTGCATTTGGAAGATGCTATTAATTACTATAATGCTACTATGTCAACATCATAGTAATTTCACAAGGACGATGCTAGTTTGCAATATTGTGGGACCTATTCATGTGGCAGTGAAAAGTTTTTCACACTGGAAAACCAAGTGCATGAGATTGAGATGGTCATGTCTACATCAACATCGATATCAATGGGTGGCATCCACATCGATGAAAGGTCTATTCATGAGAATCAACATTCCTATTTGTAATTTAAAGAGCAGCACAAAAAAACAAAAGAGGTGGCATAATAGTATCTTCTTTTCACTCTATGTTACATTGACATGGACAAAAGGGTTTAGTGAACTAGTCTTGTGAGAATCAATATTACATGAGTGAAAGAGACTAAGAAAACAAAAAAAAAGGAATAACATAATAAGATACAAGAGATGCTAGAATCGCACATGCTTTGCACTCTATGTTATATGTTTTTAAATAGGTTTAAGAGTATATACAACTTGTTTTGTGAAATTGTGGACGGGTTAAAACTATGAGCTCAAAACCACTAATGAGGTAAAATAATAAGACAAATAAATATTAATATAATGTTTATTAATAATTAAATTAATTATAGTAAAACAAGTTTTTTTTTTTACATGTAAAATAATTATTTGCCATTCTTATTTTTATTGAGTTAAAAAGAGTACATTTTTTTCACATAGTATGAAAATCTTTACAAGAATTGTGTAGGTGGAATCGATACATGGACCCATGCGTATTTTAAAACTTGGGTAATTGAACCAAGGGTAAAGTGTTTGGTTCTTCAAATAAGAAGCATACTGAATGACTTCCTTGGGTAGGTAATAAACTTATAATGATTAATGAAATCACTTATGTAGAAGATATTTCTTCTTTTTGCTTACATAAATGATTAATGTGATACATGAATATGATTGACAACACAAATAATGTTGGGTTTCAAGGGTGCATAGTTATTTACTATATATTAATACATATTGGCTAAGAAATTGAGTGAATTGTTGTTTAAGGAAAGACATGATAGATGATGATCCAATATGTTCGTTTGTCCTCACAATTGTGTTTCCCTGCTTAATTAGAAACACTATGAAGAATATATTTATGTCCTAGAAGATTTTTATAGGTTAAGACAAGCCAGAACTAGTGTAAAATAAAGAGTCATAGATTTATGGAGGTTGACTTCTTAGACACTCATTCTTATAAATGGAAACATGTAGTCTTTCAACATGGCTTCTTGTTTCTTCAGCGACAAAGGAAAACAAATAAACTTGGAGAAGATATGTTGATTGGTCCTATGGAATCAAAGGAGAAGGAAAGTGAGAGGAAGGGTAGAAAAAAGTAGTAGCAACGTTAAGTAAGGATTATTGTAAACTAAAATTCCACCATAACAATATGTTGCTCAAAAGGTAACTTGTTTCTCTAACATTAACATGTAAGATATCACATAGATAAAAATTACAACCTATAAGGAACTCATGAAGGAATCAATGCAATAGATGATATAATCAATATGTAGCTTTGCAAGATATATCACATGTCATCACTGAAAAGAGGCAATATGTGTTAGTATATCTTCGAAACAAGTGAACACAAAGGACAAAATGAATTAGGTGACATATAGAGTGAGTTAAGAAGGAGGTTATGATGTTTCGAGTGTCATATGAACGAGGAATATGTGATTGAAGTAAGAGTTCAACATCAAGTAAATGGGGTAAGGGTGTTTGAAGATCTCATCACTAACTTCCTTTAGTAAACTTAGGCTTGAATGCATAAATGTTTCAACCTAGCTTAGAGGTGGATTTGGTGACAAAATTGGGAGAAGGAATGATAATGGATGGGGATGTTTTCCCACCACATTCATTTAAATGGTTATAAAAATACTAAACATTGAAAAATAAAATAATTCGTAAAAGGTTGTCATGTGCAATTTGTTACTATGATGTGAAAAAAACATTATTTTGATGGTTGTGAACCAAGCACATAAATAATGGGTGTAAGAGTTAGAATTCCTGACTTTAAACTAAAACTATCATCCTCAAACTTGGATTATTCATAAAGTAAATGGCACAAAGAATGAAAATAAACATTTAACATGAACCAAAAGTTTAGAAAGAATGAAAGAATCCATTACCAAATAGATAAGGCCAAAGGTGACACCTGTGATGTAGACTTGGTGAATACCATGGGCTCCGAAGCCCCTCCTTAGAATGGGTCCTTGGCTTCCTTGATGTGCTAATAGCTCCCTCCTTGGTGAGTGAACTATGTATCTATACAATAAATGCACTATTAAGAGGAAGGGGTCCTCCAAAATTTTGGTGTGATTTCGACAACATAACCTTACTATGAATGGATGAATGACAGAGTGACCTCAAAGGCTTTATTTATATGGAAAATAGTGGTTAAACCCCCTTGACATGGTCTTCAAAATAGTGGCTAAATATGACCAAACCAAGGTTACCAACTGTAATCAGGGTTTAAGATGGTCCACATATAACTAACTTCCCATTTTAGCAAATCTAGCCCATAAATAGTCAAAATTGGCTTTTTTGTGGAGTAGTGTAGCTTTTGGGGGTATTATCTGCACTTTCTGAGTACACTAGTTGGGTGTAATATTTTCATTGGCCCTTTTATGTTAAAACCAAGGTTTGAAGTTGTAGTTTCTGGTGAGTTAGAGGTCATATGATGACATAAAGGGGATGAAATGGTGGTTAAGCATGCTAATAGTGATATATTTCAATAAGACAGCTAGAAATGTCACAAGTGAGTGATTTTTAGGTGATGATCAAAATACATCATAGTTTCTTTATCCAAGTACAGAGAGGATTGTTATCACACAATATCACACCTTATTGCAAAACCTTCACGATGTATGAAATGAGTGGAACATTAGAAGATGGTATCACTATCAGAAGATGTTACCACTATCACCTAGACAACAACTTCCCTCATTTTAGTGAAGGATAAATCCAACACGTGGGATGATTCCCTAGTAGCTTCAAGGAATCATAAGGCAAGACACAATCAACTCTAAGGCCTCTTATTTATCTACCCAATATTGCCACCAACTAGGTATATTTAACAAGTAAAGGATTATGTGGTTATTCAAGGCATATTCTAGATTTGGGTTTGATATACTTTAAGGCCAATTGGGGGGGTTTATCAAGTCAATATTCAATGTAAGATGATCCAAAAATGCGACAAACAAAGAAAATACATATGGCTGTTGCAAAACTTGTGTGAAAAATGATAAGTTACAACAATATAACAAGTTATAACAACAACAAATTTTTAGCTCTTGAAACAAAAAATAAGAAAGTAAAAATAGGGCTTAATCAATAGATAAATTTAGGGTTTTCACAACTCGTAAATTCTGAAATGTTAAATGCATATAAAAACCAAAGAGGCTAAGACGTCCAACCCTAATTGGGATATAATATAAATCAACAATGCAGTCTGGGGTTTTAAGATGATTTTCAAGTCAAATGTATGCACAAATACCAAGACATTTTGGTATTTCTAGGGATGGAAATGTATATATGTTGTTACAAAACACTAGATTTACATTAAAACATAAAATTGAAGGTGAAAATTTAGATTTAAGATTGACAAAAGGGAGAAGACTAGTTCCTACTATATATGTTTTGACATATGAGGTTAATTAAGGACTCCCTTAAGTAGATGCAAGCATATCTAGGGTGATATCTAGGGTTGTCCACTACAAACCCTAGAACATCCTCCTAGTGCCTTACACAAATTCAAGATGGTTCAAGGGAATATTCTCCACTAGTAATCTTCCAAGAGCTTTGAAAAAGATAGATTTGTTCAATAAAAATATGAAGAGAATGAAAAACCACCATTAGAGAAGTATGATTACACTTATAATCATTCATAAACAAAATACATAAGATAAAGTGAGACCACCTACTCAAGACATATTTTTATCTTCAAAACCCTAGCCATCAACATTCATAAAGAAGTAAAGCCATCCACATCAAGTTTCTCTAACTATCCATCCATAGTGATTTTAGAGAAGAGAAATAATAAATAAGTAGTAGTAGTTCTCCACAAGTAGCAATGATATAAATGCGAAGTGCTTCTCTTATTTATATGAGAGATCTAACACCCTTCTAATTAAAATAACAATATATTCCTACCATAATCCCTAAGAAAATAAAATATGCCTCTATCTCTTCATAAACCCTAGAGATAAGGCCACAATATATAAAATATTCATGATACATGGGTGGATAGGTCAAAAAGACCCCCAATGATGCTCCCAAAGTGAAGTAAAAATTCTCTAATGCTAAGTTGTCCCTCATAAATGCATTATAAAGGCCGTACATGTGGCATAAATGATCTCCAAGAGTGGACGAATCACTCCAAAATGGTGTGTAAGGGCTCCAAAATGAAACATCCCCTCCAAAGGGTGCAACGTTCCATGCTCCGAGTGACATATCATCCCAAAAAGGTGCAACATCCCATTAAAAAGTGCCACATCATCTCCAAGAAGGTGCTAGGACATCTCAACAAGGGTGTAATGTCATAAAAAGGTTCAACGTACTCCAAATAAAGTGGAACAACCTCCGAAGAAAGGTGGAACGACCTCCATCAAATGTGAAAATAGCCCCTCAATGTCCTCCAAAGGACCAAGGCTCAATCAAAGTCAATAGTCATGCAAAGTACATGTCTAAGGAGGGGCTCATGTGATCAAATGTATCCATCAATATGAAGGCATGTACATAAGTCCAATGCAACATAGAAAGTGAGTCATGTCAAATATAAAATCCATTAGGTAGGTTAGATTAAACATCATCTTCAAACTTCACACTAGCTCATAAATTCATACAATTTTCCAAGTTTAGGTATGGGAGGATCATCAATAGTCCCTATTACATGGGCTAGTACCCAAGAAGAGGATTATTTCCCAAGAGACCCGTCAAGGAATATGTGTAATGATATATGGTATAGTTTGGTATTTGCTTCATGGGTGGTTCCATATAGTCATGTGAGGCTATGTAAGGCATTCATCCACATGAGAACCTTTGTATGAGGGATTGCTTATGCAATGAGTTTCCCTTTCCTCGACACTATGTCTTTCCAAACCCTTATTTACTTTTTCTTTATTCATTCAACCTTTTTTGGCTTTTCATTTTCATTTTCTTAAGTCCTTTTTTTAGGTATGCATTCATTGCATATGACTTGGGGTGATGGCCTCATAGTGAGGGGGCATTGCTCATGATTTTGTTTTTCTTTCTTTGGTTTTTTGAGATTTCTTTCATTTTGTTTGCTTTGCATTTTGAATTTAAAATTGATTTTTCCTTTTTTTTATTTTTTATATCAAGCTACATCACCCTTGAGAATTATAGATCCTTCTTCTCATGGGATCATGAAGCACAAACCTATATGTGTGACATATGAAAACCAACACAAAATAAGGGACAACATAAATCATTAAAGAGGTAGAATTTTATGTATGGATTGGGCTATGGACATGTTACCCCTTTCAAATCCCCTGAGTAGTACAACCCTACCCAAGAGTGACATCACTTATCTAGGAGATGAGGATCACCACCAAAGTGAAACAAGGAAAGATGTATAAATTCAAAGCATCATGAACCATCATCTTACTCAACCCATCGTCACTACTTTCATGTCAAATACATTGGGCATTAACACTTAATATGAATAATTGAAACAAGGTACCATGTGTCATGCACCATATTCATATGATTTGAGTGAGTTGAGAATGAAGTGGGAAGCATATCTGGGAAACTATCAATGGAGAATCATGAATGTCATCTATGGAACTATTGTCTATGATGTGGATCATAGGAGAAAAAATCTCATCTAGTTACCCCTAGATGTGAGGGGGTAACAAGGACCAAGGAGGGAGAGGAGTGTCTAAGGAAGGGTGATTTCTCACAGAAGAGCCATGGAGAACCACATGTCAACAACAAGTCAAAAGGTGATATGTGTATAAGATATCAATATGGATGAGGTAGGAATACCCATTCTCATTTAGATATATCATAACAATGATACAATGGTGGGCCATGGTAGAAATGGGCCAAAACAATGAGACAAAAATGGATCTCAATGCAATACAGTATGATGATGGAGATAAAGAGGCTCCATAGTACAATAGAATGATATGAACAGTCCTACATACACATGCCTGTAACGAAAGGGCCAGGTCCACCATAGAATCATAATGAATGCAACTGATCTAAATACATAGGAAATAATGCTCCCTCTCGAGGGGGGGGGAAGGAAACCATCTGAGAATCCCCACAAAACAAGAAAGGGGTTCTGAAGATATGAGAAGAGCTAGTAAGAGGGAAGCTCAAACTGATGACTTTGAGGATGGATTAACCAAGCCCATCAAATACAAGGATAAAAATTGACGTTGGATCAGTGAAAGATGTGTATGAATCTTGACAGTGTGAGAATGAGCTAGAGTCGAGCATTTGAGATCCTACTAATTTTGAGAACAATGGGGACTCTCTCAACTTGGGGCGAGGTCATCCATCAATGAGGAAAAAAGGGCCAAGGTACATATGACACACCCCTATAATTGAGGTGTTGGTGTCGATAGGGGAAAGTCCACTGACACCTTGGAATAGGAGGAATTCCTAAGGCCCAACAGCGAAAGTACAACCATTGGAGCTATATCTCTGGAAACAAGTGTTGAGTTTGGAATGTGTGGGGAGATCACTAAGGGGAAACTCCCTCTCAAGGGTTGATACAATTCACACATATTTAGGAATCTAGTACAATCCATTGAATCATTGAACCATTAAGTGTACGAATCTCAATGGTGAAAGAATGAGCTTGAGTCAATCACATGAAAAACAACCAAGTCAAAAAGCAATGAGGATTATCCCTACTTGGTATGAGGCACCCAAAAATGAGGAAGATGGTCCCAAGGCACATTATCTTCTAAACCAAACCCCTAGAATACAAGTGCTAAAGTTGATAGGGGAAGTCCCATTGGAGTCAAATGATCAAGAGAGCTTTGAAAACCAACACAACATAAAAAGTATAGGATGATTGATAGAGACTAACACTAAGAGATGATGTGAAGGAAAAGAGAGATGGACTAAAGACTTCCCTTGTTCATATCATAAAGGTAAGGTTCACCTAGTAGCGACTAAAAACACTCCATGGGGAATGGTTGAGTACTGGAAAAAAAGTTGTTGAGGACAAATAAATAAACCAAGGGAAAAACTAGAGGGAAAAAATAAACAAAATTGAATGGGAAAAACTCACGGAGACAAGGGTATACTATAACATGAATCAAGAGGAAGTAGACATACTACATGGGACACAAGGGTGACTCATTGCATATGCCCTTAATAAGGGAAACAATAGGATGTTTCCACAGCTGAAACCTGTGCGAAGGATGCATACGAACCTACTAGTATTACTAAAGGGGTGCCAAGAGGAAGTGAAAGATCACCATTAATGGATGAGTGTTCGACTAAATAAGCTAACTGATGTGTCAAGAGATGCAATATACAAATGGAATCCTGAGAGGAAAATAAAATGGGTAAATATGGGGATATAAGGAGATAAATTCCCTAGTAAGAAATAAGATGACTGTAATACCAAAGGTGGAAACTACAAATGAGAGTGAACACGGGTAGGGGAATAAATGGTAATATTCTTGGGGGTTGGTGAATGGTAGTATAAAAATGAATATGTTTCATAGTATGTATGAAGCAAAGAATTTATGATGTGCGATAATCCAATAAATACCAATCAATAATGTGGGATTCTGGGGGGTAAGGTTGTCAACATTATGAGTAGATATGCATGAGGTTTATTTTTTGATAACTACTAATTAGAATCCCCATCCTAAGGAGCATAAAATAGCATGGACACCAAAATGCAACAAGGGTCACTATACTAGGGAACCCATGGAGGGAAGGCTCTATTGCTAGGTACATGGTAAATGTAATAGATGGATGGGATAACCCATCTACCCAATCGAGGGTGGTTCTATATGAAATTCCAATGGAAATTTAAGAAAAATGCAACATACCCAATGGAGCTATGCTACGCTAAATTCCGAATGAGAAACAATACTAGAACATGACCACATACCATAGAGAGACAAGAGCTTCCATGGTGAATTCCTACACACAAGTCAACTAATACCAAAGCGTAAAGGTGCTTATGAAAAGAAAAATCATGCATATAAATTCAAATTAAAAAGTGAGCCTACTTTAATGCTCCAAGGAAAAAAGTAGACCAGATGAAGTATCAAAGTAGGAAGATCCGAAAATACCCTTTTGAAGGGCTTAGAAATATGAATCCAACGATGCAGACGACATGTGAGTGTGTTCAAGATTTATCCAAGGGGGACATAATACCCTTGTCATGTGACCCTCCATTTGATGGGGATGGGGGGGAAGTAGTTATTGATAGACGAGCATTACACCCCCTACTTTTTGTATGTAGCATGGTATGAGCATACCCCAAATTTAGAATGATGGACTCCATACTATGTTTGATGTTTTGGATTATAAACTATGCCAAAGTGAGCCCTCTGTGTAATGAACTAGAGATGATTGCGTTAGAATATTATATGTGTGTGTGTGTGTGTGCGCGCGCGCGCACGCATGTGTGTATGTATGTATACACACACACATTTACATACACATACACACATTTATATGCATATATGTATATATATATATGCATATATGCATATATCTATACATATATGTATATATCTATACATCTATAAATCTATGTATACATCTATACATATATGTATATAAATGTGTGTGTGTAAGAGTCAAATAGAGCCATCTCTAGTTCAATACAAAGATGGATCACTTTGGCATAGTGTATAATCCAAAACATCATACATAGTTTATCATGGAGTCCATCACTCTAAATTTGAGGCATGCTCATACCATGCTACATACAAATAGTAGGGAACAACCATAACTCCTAGTCTTAAATTATCAAGAACTCTTAGTCTTAGTAATAGGGAACAACCCAGTAAAATTCTAGCCAGAACCTAATCCTCAAGATATGCTTCTTCTAATCGTATAGATAATTGTATCCATAATGATAGACATTCATAATGTACAATTTGAAGAATGCAGATTCAAGAGTTGTGAAGAATGTAAGAGAGACAACATGATTTAACATAGTCTACTTAAGGCCCAATAGTCCTATGGTACATAATGGTCAACATAGTAGCTGTAAATATTGTGAGCAAATGATAGATCCTTTTGAACTAAAGATGATTAGACCATCTATGCCTAAAGAAAAGAAACAAGATTCTAAATCTAAAATGTTGTCTGAAAGGCATTTAGCTCTAGGAAACACACAATTTTCATTCTCCGACTTAGATGTTGTGGCAAACATGACTTTTCAATCTTATAGAAAACAATCAAGTGAACATGTTCCTATAGAGAAAAGACAACTTAATTATGTTAATCATCAAATAGCTTGTTTGCACCTAAATGTTGATGATTTGGCAACAAATGTGTTAGAAATAAAAGCCCATGTGACTCAAATGCATCAAGAGAAGAGTAGTCTACAAGATCTGTCTACTAGATTAACATAAAATATTGATATGTTGACTGCTACTGTAGGTAGAATAGCTCAAATTGAAGAAGTATTAGATGAACTCAAGGATCATCTAATGCCTTGCCCACCTCTTCCTTTTGTCTATAATGACAAACGATGTGGTCCTAGTGATGTTTGGAAATCAGGAAAGGATAAATTAGAAGTTTTAGGTTCACAATTATTGTTAAAAGGAATTTCAGTTGAAAGTGATGTAGAAATTAATTTTCTTGAATAAGTAGAAATGGAAAGAAAATTGTAGAAGGCACGGGTAGTTGTAAATA
>SNQJ01S0036153.1:124678-137909 GCA_010110895.2 Picea sitchensis | reverse complement strand
AACCTTCAAATTTGTGATCATTTGTTCTAGTTCCTAAGTGTCTTCTTTCTTATCTAGTTCCGCTTGTAGTTTCTTGTTTTCTTCTTTTCTCTTCTGATAACTTCTATGGCACACAACAATTCTTCTTGGTAGTCAACTTATGCCTCTTCATATTCTTCTTTAGCCTCTTCATATTCTTCTTCGGAGTCTTCTTTATCAGATTCCTCTACTACCATGAATAGAACTCTTTCTATCTCACTGGCACTGACTTCATCTTCGTCTGATGATGAGATGTCTTCTTTGGTGCATAAGATTTTCTTGAAAACTTTATTTGTGGTTCTTTTGCCTTTATATGTTTGTTTTTTATTTGAGTAACCTTCATCATTTCTCTTTTTCTTATGAGGACATTTGTTAGCAAAATGACCAATACCATCATAATTAAAACAAATCAAATGAATCTTACCTCTATACCTGTCGTTGGTTCCCTTGTTCAATCTTCTGACAAAGTTGGTCGCTTCTTCATCATCTTCTGAGACGTCACTGTTGCTTATATCTTATTTTTCTTTTTGCTTTCATTTTTGCTTTGACCTTTTAGATGATTTGAAGGTTGCTTCTTTTATATCTAGATTTTCCTATTCAATTCTCATTTCATATGTTGTGAAGATTCTGTTAGCGTCATAAGTCACTCCTGGATTATAGCAGGAGCAGATCCCGACGCCCATCAGTTTATGTCACGATTTGTTTATAAAAAGGGGTGATTGAATGGAAGTTAACTCGAAACAATGTTGTTCTAACTCTGAAACTAGGCCAGGCATGCATGGGCAAGTGAGGTCTTAGAAAAACTTCAGACAGTGAGTTGTAGTAAGGGTGAATAGGGGGAAGACTTGTATAAGAGAACTGCAAGGGTCTGTCATGAACATCAGGTTTCTAACAGACCGTAGGAGAAAACATATGAACGCAAGATCTTCTTACATTCAAATGCAGAGAACTGGAGAATACAACAATGCAACAATAAACCCTTTATCATAACATAATTTCAATAATTTGTGCGAATCAGTTGATCACGAACTCTCTCAGTATGAGATGAAAACTAAATGGGGCAAGAAGATTGTCTGTCATTAAACAAGAAATCGTACATATAGATGCATAACCAGAGAACTAGAGTGTCTGTTAAAACTTTACAATCGGGAGCTTTGCTCTACCATCGATAGATTACAAGATACAAAGACTGAGTTTATATACTCAGAAAAATTCGCCTAACTAAGGCGGGCTCAGTCATCCAAGGCTTGGTGTCTCTTCAGCCAAATTCGGACGGATATTCTTTGTCAGACACCACCTTAACTACGCATGGCTCCTGTAAGGGGAGTAGCTGAGCCATTAAGAGCCGAGTTAGTGTGTGCAGACCTCCTCTGGCTAGTCGAGGACTCGGCATGGCTCCTTTGGAAAAATTGGTATACAGGACCCTCTCGAGCAGACCGCTTGCCAAACCCTCCATAGCTTATACTTAATGAATGAGGAGAGGTTTCAACCACCCCCTTTCTCCTTCATTTACTCCAAACAAGAAATAGGATTGAGATCGGATCTAATGGCACCTGGAGATCGCAATGGGCCTCTCTGTGACTGAAACCCGACGCCTTTGGCCCCTCTTGCACAGCTCTTTATTTCTCGGTGACCACAGGCTGTGACCCTGCGTTTTCTTTCAAAGGCGCATTCGGCGTTTGTGAGTAGGAAGGGGTTAATCCTCGCTTATCACAATCGCGAGGAGTGAAATGCCAAGATGGCTTAATTGGGTGCCACGCATCCTCTTAGATCTGACAGTCCTGAACTCACTCGGTCATGCTGTGGGCCCGGGTCCTAGATGCACTCGGCACCTCGCGCATCGGGAATATGACGGAGCTGCTCCTTGTGCCTCAAAATCATGATGGGAAAAAAGGCGAGGAGCCTAATCGTGCGCCAGGTGTCTCCTGTGGATGGACGGCTGAGATTGCTCTGTGATACTACGGGCCCGACTTTGGGGTGCTTTAGGCGCTTCGGGGTTCGGGGTTTCGAGATAGAACAACATAGAACCCTCACCCTTCGAACTCCCGAATGTTGAAACGCCGACGTGACTGGATCTCGCGCCATGCGTCCTTTGGATGGATGGCTGCTATCCTTCCCTGCATACAATATGGGCACAATCTATTTGCACTAATCTCAGCGCAACTCTGCTATCCGAGATTTCCCGTCGGCCGTCGATCTGCTCCTATGGATGAATCTGGACCATCGACAATATAATCTCGCCCGCTTACTTGCTTGGAAGCCAAAAAAATGAGATTACCCCATGCTGCGCTCGGGCACTTCTTGTGCAACTTGCAGACCCAAATACTCTTGTGCCTAGGACGAGAAATGTTACTAACATTAGGCTCCATGGGGGATAGAGTCGTCATGGTGATGCTCTAAGGACTCATTTTGCAGTTCCAGTGCCTTACTGTTGGGCTATGGAGTCATTTACTAAGTCGAAAAATAAAAGTAAAAATAAACAAAGAACCAAAAGGACAATATTTACAAAACACAGGAGCTACCGAAGCCTCAAACAAAACATTTTTTCAGAAAATGCCCATTTACTGGGTTGTTGAAAACTTCTTCACCCTCCAAATCTTGCCACTTGTACGTGTTATTTGAGAAAACCGCGGAGATTTTGAAGGGCCCGATCCATAGGGCTTCAAATTTGTCATGTTTACCCTTATCTTGCTTAGGAGCATCCCATTTCAGCACCAGGTCTCCTATCTGGAACCCTTCCTTCTCGGCCTTCTTATCGAATACCTACTTGGTCATCTGCTGATGGTCCTGAATTCTGATCATTACCTGCTCTCTGGCCTGCTGGACTTCTACTAGCTAATGAATTCTTTTGATCATGTCATCAGGTTCCTCTTGATGATCCTGGAGGAATTTTGCTACAGGAATGGCCAAATGAGAAGGAAAAACAGCCTCTGTTCCATAGACTAGTTGGAAAGGAGAGATGTCTATAGATCTCATCCTGGTCACTCGATCGGCCCATAGAGCAAATTTCAATCTTGAATGCCAGGCCTTCTTGTTGTCTTCCAACAGTCTTTTGATGATCCTTATCAATATTTTGTTGGAGGACTCTGCTAAACCATTGCCCTAAGCATAGTATGGGGTGGAGTGAATGAGTTTGATCCCGAATTGCTCACAGAACTTGCCTAATGGCTCAACCCTGAAAGAAGTTGTGTTATCAGTGACAATCTTACTTGGTCAGCCGAATCTTGTGATGAGGTCTTCCAGGAATCCGATGATTACCTTGTGGGAAGCACTCCTAGTGGGGATAGCTTCAATCCACTTAGTAAAGAAACCTGTGGCAGTCAGGATCCATCTGTGTTGCCCACTGGAAGCAGGGTGGATTTCTCGAATAAAATCTAGGCCCCATTGTTGGAAAGGTCCCAAAACGACTATAGGCTTCAAAGGCAGAGACTTGAGCTGTTGCTTTCCTTAAAATCTTTGGCATGGGATACAGGCTCTAACTCCTCTATGGACATCAGCGAACAAGGTGGGCCAATAGTACCCAACTCTGAGAATTTTGTGGGTTGTGGTCTTCCAGAAATGGTGCCCTCCACATAGGCCACTGTGGAATTCAACCATGATCTTGTCAGCCTCTTGTGGATCCATGCATTTTAAAAGCACCCCCAGGGGGTCTTTCCAATATAAAACTTAATCGAGAAGGCAGTATCTAACTGCCTTGAGCTTCAGAGCTCTTGCTTTGTTTCTTTGCAGCCCATCTGGAGGCCACAACTCCTACAGAAAATATATGACATCTTTATACCAAGGACATCGAGCCAATAGGGGTTATGTTTGAGGGTTTACGTCGGACAATTGATTCTGCTGATTTTATGAATGTGCATTGATGAAATCTACCCCCAAATCTTTGCAATTAGCTTCAGCCAACATCTTGGCTAAGCCTTGACCTTTGATCAATTTGGTAGGCCTTATTTCCAAGTCAAATTCTAGGATCTTGGCTATCCATTTACTTATCTTCCTGTCAATGTCAGGTTGTACAAGGATGTCCTTCATAGAGGCTGAAGGAACGTATGCGGTCACCTTTGAGTGCAAGACATAGACTCTGAAAGCTTTGAGATATTTCACTAAGGCATATGCCTATTTCTCCATGATTTCATACCTGATTTCATAGGCATATTGCTCTCGCCCTTCCTCATTTTTTTGCAACAAGACCGATGCTACTGTATCAAAAGAAGCGAAAGAGAAGATTAGGAAATCTTTGGAATAGTAAGGACTAATCAGCACAGGTGCCTCAGTCAATGCCCTTTTTATTTGGACAAAAGATTCCCTAGGTTCAACGGTCCATTTCACTTCATTTCCCTTCCTGAGCATGGTTGTGATGTGTTTCACCAGCTCAACAAAATTCGAGATGAATCTCCTCAGAAAATTAATCTTCCCCAAAAAGGCCTGAACTTCCTTCTTAGATCTGGGAAGTGACAGGATCTGAATTGCCTCTACTCTGATAGGATCAATCCTCACTCCTTTTGCTGATACTATATGTCCTAATAGCTTCCCCTCCTCCATAGCAAACAAAGATTTCTTGGGGTTCAGGGAAAGGCCAAACCTTCGACACTTCAAGAAAACTTTCCTCAGGTGACAACAGTGCTCTTTATCTGACCTTGAGAAGACCGTGATGTCATGTAGATAGATTACCACGAACTGAACCTTCTCCCCGATAAAAGCTATGTCCATGGCTCCCTGAAATGTGGCTCCTGCATTCATCAACCCAAAAGGCATTTTGGCATACATGAATGTGCCCCAAGGAGTGGTAAAGGTCATTTTTTCTCTGTCCTCGGGCATGACCGATATTTGATTATAGTCAGAAAAACCATTGATCATGGAAATCCTAGATGCACCGGTTACCCTCTGCAATATGTGGTCCATGTTGGGTAGGGGATAATTGTCCTTCTTTGAGCTCCTGTTCAGGTTCCTGAAATCGACACAAAGCCTAATTTCTCCACTTTTCTTCCTTACCGGAACCAAATTGGCCACCCATTCGGAATATCTCAAGGGGAAAATGATCTGGGCCTCTAACAACTTCTTCACTTCTTTCTCCATGACAGGCAGTAACATGGGATTTATCTGTCTTAGCTTCTGCCTAAATGGCTTAGCCTCTTCCTTCAGTGGGATCTTGTGTCTAATGACGGATGTGTCATACGTCTTGAGGTCTTTGTAGGTCCATGCAAACACATCAGCAAATTCTCTCAGCAACTCAGTATATTCGGATTTATGTTCTGTGGTCAAACTCCTTGACAGCTTGACAAACTTAGGCTCCTCCAGTGTGCCAATGTTGCACTCGGCTGTGTCAGCATCTTCCTCTGAAACCCTACCCTTTACTACCACATCATTCCCATCGAACAATCTTTCTAAAGGAATAAGTCCTCTCAGAATGTGATTGTTAGGTAGCTAAATAATCTTGTGGTTAGCAATTTTATTTAAAAACAACTCAGGGTGAGGGTCACCTTCTATGTTAGGATCCTAATCAATGTGCAATGCAGAAAAGTCATCAACAGATTGGAGAAATTTTTCGATTTCCAGATCATCTTCGAATACCTTCCAATGCTTGACATTGTCCGGTACAGAGGGCTTGTATTTTATTTCAACCTCATATTTGACCATAGGCGGCAGAGGAACTTTGAGCAAGCTAGCTGAGACAGCTAGAGAATCGGATGAAGTATTTTCCCCCCCTGGAATGAAAGAAATGTTAAAAGCCAAGAAGAAACTATCAATCAGGTCCCATACCTCATTTCTGTAATTTCTGAGCCGGGGATTATTAGCATGATAGGCATTTCTGACTTGCTGGATAATCAACTCAGCATCTCCAAATATTGTTATCTCTTTAATTCCCATTTCTTTTGCAGCCCTCATACCCAGAACAAGAGCTTCATACTCTGTCACATTGTTGGTGGTTTCAAATTCCAGCTTATATGACAAGGATATGGTTTCCTGAGAAGGTGACACGAAAAACACCCCAGCACCAGCGCCTTCACTGGAACAGACTCCATCAAAAAACATTTTCCAGACGGGGGTGATGGAGGGAGGAAATTCATGAGGAGTGGTGGGTTGCTTTCTGAGTCTAAGAGGAGGCTTGGGAGCATGAGTGAGTTGCAGTAAACTGGAACCTAAATCAGTGTCCAAGGCAAAAATGGGATGGTTGGTGGGATTAGCTTCATAATTGATTATATAGGCCAACTGGGCTTCCTTGTATAGCCTCCTATGTTCTCCTCCGAACACTGGGATAGTAGCATATGTGAGGTCCATCTGCAAAGTTCCCACCAGTCTTCTTATCCAAGATCTTGACAACAACATATGGAACTTGGGGGGGACATCAGCCACTACAATATCCATGACCACACTTTTCATGGGCAACTGAAACAAGGTCACAACCAGGTCTTTTATAACCCCTAGACATTGAACTTTCCTGAAGTCAAAGGAATAGAGGTCATGATAGGCTCGGGTGACTTCTAGCCCTAAATCTTCCATGAAAGTTTTGGGCATGAGGTTGTGAGAAGCCCTTGAATCCATCAAGCAGTTATGCAGCACCTTGTCATGTATATTCAAGGAAGTGTAGAAGGGAGGGGATGAGTCATTCATGTCTTCTACCATAGGACCTAGAATAACTGCAGGCTTTTCATCTTGTAAATTGATGGAGTCTATGGGAAGGCATGAGACCTCAGACTGTAAAAGCTCAGAGAAGCATTTCTTGAACCCTTCATGCTTAATCAATTCGGTTAGGGGCACAAGAATTCTGATCTTTTGAATCTCATGCTCGAAATTAAAAGAAGATGTAAGCTTTGGAATTTCTCATATTTTGGGAACACGACTCTGGACTATGGGAGAGAGAGGTCGGGGCTTCTTACCTCTATGGTTGTCTGCTACTTCATTAGAAGGTTTATCTGTTCTAGTGGATTTCTCAGGAACATCAGGTGCTACTATCTTTTTCTTAGACCTCGGATCATACTTGCCTTGGCTGCCACTAGTCTTGTCTCCCTTGCTCAGTTCATTTAGCTGACTGTCCATGAGAGACTCCTTGTATGTTGATTGAGTGAGATGAGGAAAAGGAGGAGTGTCTCCGAAGCAATGGATTTTAGGATCAAGCTCACCTATTTCCCCTTCGTCTTCCTTGGCCATAAAATTGTTTTGAAAAGGGGCCTAAATTTTCTGGTCCTCTCTGTCTCTTCCCTTCTCTCTTTGCACAGTCGGGGAAGTGACAGTGTTTGGCCTCCTGAATCCTCCTTTGTTTTCAGTGTTTTGAGGGACCTTTTATGCTTGCCTCCCCTCCACCTTCATTCTCTCCATCTCTACAGACAGAGACTTCACCATCTTGGTCAGTTCATCCACTTGAGGGCGGGGCACTGATGGGCCAAAAGTTGAGGCTTCTGATCTTCCCNCGGCCTTGTTCCTCAGTCTATCAGCTGCTAATACATTGGATTCCACTTCTATGGCCACATCTTGCATTTGAGCTAAGGAGGTGGCTCTTCTTTCTCTCAATATGAGATAGAAATCGGGGCCAAACGCACTAGCATAAGAGATTTTGGCCGAGGCTTCTGAGGGTTTTATTTCAGCAGGAATTTTATTATACATCTTGTTGAATCTTTTGGAGAAGTCAGAGACAGATTCTCCTTCCATCTTGCTCAAAGAACCGAACTCTGTCATGTAATACATGAAATCCTTTCTATCTCCCCACTACCTCAGGAAAACACTATCCAGGGCATCGATCCCAGCAATAGATCCGGGGGCCAATCCTGTAAAGCATTTTCTCACCTCACCATCCAGGCTCTGGACGAAGAATCTCATCCAGACATCTTCATTTCCAATGTTCAGGTTGTCTGCATAACTGTAGAAAGCAGCCAGGTGCTCTTTCACAGTTATGTCCCCTTCTCTAGTGAACTTGGGCATATACTTCAAGTAATCTCCAGCAGGGAGAGGATTCATAGGATGGGGTGGGATTAAGGGAGCATATCTGGCAGTGACTATGGTGTCCATTCTATTTAGAGGGGGATTAGAACTAGACATAGGAATATTAGGTGGAGGAGAACTTGGAGGAGAAGGGGTTCACGAAGGGGCTACTGGGAATGGGTCTCGAAGTGGAATGGGAAACAGAAGGGGATTTAAGGAGAAGGCCAACGAGCTCAAATCAGCAGATGCTCCTCTTTGTGTAGGAGTGGTAATAGTAACAAGAGGAGGAGTGGTAAAATCTTCAGCAGTCTTGGGTCTACGCCAACGTATGGCTTCAATAGAGAGGGGAGTGACAAGGGTTTCTCCTTCCAATCCCAGACCGGAAGGGGAAAACTCAGCAGGAACACTCCCAAAATTCAGGAAATGAGAAACTTCAGAAAGAGGTCTGTTAAGAAACTGAGGAGGAGAAAATGGAGTTCCTACAGAAAGAGATGGCGGATTACCTGGTTCGGCGGTAGAAGCTTCTTCTTTAGAGGACTTTCCTTTTCTAAGAACCACCTCTGGATTAGTTTCAGGTGTAGCTAGAGGCATTTGTGGATGAGACCGCGTGTGTCTGCCTCTGAAAGCCACAATTAATACAGCAGGTTCACCATAGTCGAGTCGTCACAATGGAGTCGCCAGGTGCACAGTAGCAATCTTCAAAGGCTCTGATACCTGATGCACCTTCAAAATCATAGGCTCAATGTCGTTCAATCCTGGGGAAAATTTTCCACTTCATCCCCAGCAACGGCGCCAGAAATGTTAGCATTAGAAGTCACTCCTGGATTGCAACAGGAGCAAAGCCCAACGCCCATCATTTTATGTCACGATTTGTTTATAAAAAGGGGTGATCTAATGGAAGTTAACTCGAAACAATGTTGTTCTAACTCTGAAAATAGGCCAGGCATGAATGGGCAAGTGAGGTATTAGATAAACTTCAAATAGTGAGTTGTAGTAAGGGTGAATAGGGGGAAGACTTGTATAAGAGAACTGCAAGGGTCTGTCGTGAACATCAGGTTTCTAACAGACCATAGGAGAAAACATATGAACACAAGATCTTCTTACATTCAAATGCAGAGAACTGGAGAATACAACAATGCAACAATAAACCCTTTATCATAACATAATTGCAATGATTCGCACGAATCAGTTGATCACGAACTCTCTCAGTATGAGATGAAAACTAGATGGGGCAAGAAGATTGTTTGTCACTAAACAAGAAATCTTACATACAGATGCATAACCAGAGAACTAGGGTGTCTATTAAAACTTTACAATCGGGAGCTTTGCTCTACCATTGATAGATTACAAAATACAAAGACTGAGTTTATATACTCAGAAAAATTTGCCTAACAGAGGCGGGCTTAGTGATCCAAGGCTTGGTGTCTCTTCAGCCAAATTCAAACGGATATTCTTTGTCAGACGCCACCTTAACTGCGCATGGCTTCTGTAAGGGGAGTAGCTGAGCCATTAAGATTCGAGTTATCATGTGCAGACCTCCTCTGGCTAGTCAAGGACTCGGCATGGCTCCTTTGGAAAAATTGGTACACAGGACCCTCTCGAGTAGACCGCTTGCTAGACCCTCCATACCTTATACTTAATGAACGAGGAGAGGTTTCAACCACCCCCTTTCTCCTTCATTTACTCCAATCAAGAAACAGGATTGAGATCGGATCCGATGGCACCTGGAGATCGCGATGGGCCTCTCTGTGACTGAAACTCGATGCCTTTGGCCCCTCTTGCATAGCTCTTTATTTCCCGGTGACCACGGGTTGTGACCCTGCATTTTCTCTCAAAGGTGCATTCGACGTTCGTGAGTAGGAAGGGGTTAATCCTCGCTTATCACAATCGCGATGAGCAAAACGCTGAGATGGCTTAATTGGGCGCCACACATCCTCTTAGATCTGACGGTCCTAAACTCACTCGGTGATGCTATGGGCCCGGGTCCTAGACATGCCCGGCACCTCGCACATCGAGAATATGACGGAGCTGCTCCTTGCATCTTGAAATAGCGATGGGCGAAAAGGAGAGGAGCCTAATTGCGTGCCAGGTGTCTCCTATGGATGGACGGCTGAGATTGGTCTGTGATACTGTGGGCCCGACTTTGGGGCGCTTTCAGTGCTTCGGGGTTCGGGGTTTCGAGATGTAGAACAACATAGAACCCTCACCCTTTGAACTCTCGAATGTCGAAACACCGACGCGACTGGATCTCGTGCCACACGTCCTTTGGATGGACGATTGTTATCCTTCCCTGCATACAATATGGGAGCAATCTATTTGTGCTAATCTCAGCACAACTCTGCTATCCGCGATTTCCCGCTGGCCGCCGATCTACTCCTATGGATGAATCCGGACCGTCGACAATATAATCTCGCCCGCTTACTTGCTTGGAAGCCAAAAAAATGAGATTTCCCCATGCTGCGCTCGGGCGCTTCTTGTGCAACTTGCAGACCCAAATACTCTTGTGCTTAGGACAAGAAATGTTACTAACAGATTCCATGTAGTTCATCCATTCTTATTGATTTTAGATCTTCTATTTCTTCTAGTGTTGATATCTTAGGGTCAAATATCATAGGAAGAGATATTAGTACCTTTTGAACAATTACAGATTCTTTGATTTCTTCTCACAATCCCAAGATTGCATTTACTGTTTCATCAACTCGTAAAAAGTAAGCTGCAATATTCTCGTCCTCCTTCATCTTTAGTTTTTCGAATTGACCTCTGTAAGTTTGAAGCTTTGTTGCTTTGACTTTTGAATCTCCCTCATAAATATTTCGAAGTTTGTCCCAAATCTCTTTAGCGGATTTACAATGTGCAACTTTGGTGAGTATCGATTCTCCAAGACCATTCAGAAGTTCATTTGTGGCTTTGGAATTATTCTGACCGAGTTTCACTGCTTTGTCATTTGTCGGCAGAACTGTTGGTGTTATGTATCCATCTACAATTGATTGCCAAACTTCAAATCCCTGTGCATGTATATATGTCTTCATCCTTATGCTCCAAAATGCATACTTATGCCCATCAAACTGTGGTATTCCATTTGTATACATGTTGTTGCTCTCCATGATCTACTTTTCAGTGGTTAAATTGATTTATGAAGGAACCTGCTCTGATACCAATTGTTGAATTACTGAGAGGGGGGGTGAATCAATAATAGAGAAATCTAATCATTTTTAACCATATAATGCAAGTGTTATATCAATGTAGCATTATCATCCAATATTTGCAAAGTAAATAAACAATGAACAAATGAACAATCATACACATACATAGTAAACCAGTGTTTTTACGTGGAAACCCAAAGCGGGAGAAAACCACCGAATGTTTTTTCTTATATGTCTTGAAGAATTAAATTCATTGGAAGAACCAATTTTCTTTGTTTTTTAGCTGCAACTGGAAGGAGGCTCCAACTCCCTAGTTTCTCAGGCTACAACCTGGGGGAAGCTCCAACTCCCCGATTCTATGGCTACAACCAGAAGGAGGCTACAACCCCCTATGTTCTCCGGCTACAACCACATGTCCTTATCCCATCCAACTGACCTGACATATAAGTAAACTGATGGAAACACTATCACTGTGAGATATACTGTTGTAAATATGTACCAATCAACCTGCACCAAACAACTTGTACCAATAACCTGAACCATGCATCAACCTATACCTCAACCTGTAATCAACCTGTACCATCAACAAGTGCATCAACCATTCACCAACCTATACCTCAACCTGCAAACCTTTCTTAAATTTAACAACAAAAGACTAGCATTTTCATCAAACTTTACTTGAGTCTCACATGACTAGTTTTGAATTAGTCAACAACCCTAACTTGAAATATTCATAACTATGTACCTGTAATGAATAAAGATCTAAAAATAGTACACAATGTTCTTCAGTGTGTTTTATGCAATTCCTCCAGGTGTCACTACTTGGAACCTCTTAGAAAAGGATTTAAAGCAAAAATGGCATACCTTGTTGAATTTTGGCTTATTCTAGAGGACGAACTTGTAGAGCGTGCCCTGCACAGAATATTTGTTGTATGGATATGAAAATTTTACAAAGAATACTACAGACTGTATTATAACCAAAAAATTTGTTCTTACTGAATGTGGATCTGTTATGCAGAAGTTATGGCGTTTTTACCTGAAACACTTTTTTTAGACTAGTTTCAGGACTAGCCACAAACCCTATTTTCCACAGAGTGTAACTCCAAAAATAAAACAAACCACAAGATGAAATTCATACCATAGCTACTTGGATATGTTTCCTCAATGGCCTCCCAATTTCACGGTCTGAATCATTCTAGAAAAAAATTTATTGCGAAAATGGTGAGATGACCTGTAAATAACATACCTTAGAAAGCATCATCAAAAGAACTTATCCTCCCTTGAATTTTGGCCTTCTTTACTTCACCTTCCCTCTGAAATTTGTCTTAGATATCCTTTGGTTACCTCATTCGCCTGCAGATATTCAATATGCTCAAGTGTGATTAAAATGAGAGAGCCTTGCCTCTTATTTATACTCTTCAAGTAGCTTCCTTAGAAGCATCTTCTAGGCCACTTTGTCCACAGTCACCTTTGTCCAACTTTGCCCAATTTGCCACTTGTCCATCTATCCAATATCCACTTGACCACTTAACCCATTTTCCTCATTTTAGGGTTAAACTTCTTATAAACACTTTCCATAATTAGAAAGTTCTCTATTTACTTTATTATTTAAATAACCCCCCTTGACTTTGTCACTTCACTTTATTATTTAAATAATCCTCTTTGATTTTGTCACTTCACTTTATTATTTAAATAATCCTATTTGACTTTGTCACTTCAATTTATTATTTAAATAATCATCTTTGACTTTGTCACTTCACTTTATTATTTAAATAATTTCTTCTTTGCAAGCACTTTGACTTCTTTGACCTTTTGGGGTTTCAAGCCAATCATATGAGGGTCCTTCAACTTCGTAAGGCCATAAATCTCAAACCGTGAGGAGTTATGTGACGTTCCACATACCACCAGAAATGGCATGACATGTATTATCCATCTAGAATAGTCTTACCTGCAAATATATCAAAACTCATACCATTATACATCAAACAAACTTGGGTCCGTTACCCAAACCTTTGTGCTACCAAAATTTGATACCGGACTTTCTTCAAGGGTTGACATCAATGACAACCAACCCAACTAATCAACAATTTGGATATTTACAATTGAAATCTAAGTTTGGGCCTAGATCACCTACAAAGGATAATATTGAAGAGAACATC
>SNQJ01S0036153.1:88342-119622 GCA_010110895.2 Picea sitchensis | reverse complement strand
ATTTGGAGTACGTTGAACCTTTTTATGACATTACACCCTTGTTGAGATGTCCTAGCACCTTCTTGGAGATGATGTGGCACTTTTTAATGGGATGTTGCACCTTTTTGGGATGATATGTCACTCGGAGCATGGAACGTTGCACCCTTTGGAGGGGATGTTTCATTTTGGAGCCCTTACACACCATTTTGGAGTGATTCGTCCACTCTTGGAGATCATTTATGCCACATGTACGGCCTTTATAATGCATTTATGAGGGACAACTTAGCATTAGAGAATTTTTACTTCACTTTGGGAGCATCATTGGGGGTCTTTTTGACCTATCCACCCATGTATCATGAATATTTTATATATTGTGGCCTTATCTCTAGGGTTTATGAAGAGATAGAGGCATATTTTATTTTCTTAGGGATTATGGTAGGAATATATTGTTATTTTAATTAGAAGGGTGTTAGATCTCTCATATAAATAAGAGAAGCACTTCGCATTTATATCATTGCTACTTGTGGAGAACTACTACTACTTATTTATTATTTCTCTTCTCTAAAATCACTATGGATGGATAGTTAGAGAAACTTGATGTGGATGGCTTTACTTCTTTATGAATGTTGATGGCTAGGGTTTTGAAGATAAAAATATGTCTTGAGTAGGTGGTCTCACTTTATCTTATGTATTTTGTTTATGAATGATTATAAGTGTAATCATACTTCTCTAATGGTGGTTTTTCATTCTCTTCATATTTTTATTGAACAAATCTATCTTTTTCAAAGCTCTTGGAAGATTACTAGTGGAGAATATTCCCTTGAACCATCTTGAATTTGTGTAAGGCACTAGGAGGATGTTCTAGGGTTTGTAGTGGACAACCCTAGATATCACCCTAGATATGCTTGCATCTACTTAAGGGAGTCCTTAATTAACCTCATATGTCAAAACATATATAGTAGGAACTAGTCTTCTCCCTTTTGTCAATCTTAAATCTAAATTTTCACCTTCAATTTTATGTTTTAATGTAAATCTAGTGTTTTGTAACAACATATATACATTTCCATCCCTAGAAATACCAAAATGTCTTGGTATTTGTGCATACATTTGACTTGAAAATCATCTTAAAACCCCAGACTGCATTGTTGATTTATATTATATCCCAATTAGGGTTGGACGTCTTAGCCTCTTTGGTTTTTATATGCATTTAACATTTCAGAATTTACGAGTTGTGAAAACCCTAAATTTATCTATTGATTAAGCCCTATTTTTACTTTCTTATTTTTTGTTTCAAGAGCTAAAAATTTGTTGTTGTTATAACTTGTTATATTGTTGTAACTTATCATTTTTCACACAAGTTTTGCAACAGCCATATGTATTTTCTTTGTTTGTCGCATTTTTGGATCATCTTACATTGAATATTGACTTGATAAACCCCCCCAATTGGCCTTAAAGTATATCAAACCCAAATCTAGAATATGCCTTGAATAACCACATAATCCTTTACTTGTTAAATATACCTAGTTGGTGGCAATATTGGGTAGATAAATAAGAGGCCTTAGAGTTGATTGTGTCTTGCCTTATGATTCCTTGAAGCTACTAGGGAATCATCCCACGTGTTGGATTTATCCTTCACTAAAATGAGGGAAGTTGTTGTCTAGGTGATAGTGGTAACATCTTCTGATAGTGATACCATCTTCTAATGTTCCACTCATTTCATACATCGTGAAGGTTTTGCAATAAGGTGTGATATTGTGTGATAACAATCCTCTCTGTACTTGGATAAAGAAACTATGATGTATTTTGATCATCACCTAAAAATCACTCACTTGTGACATTTCTAGCTGTCTTATTGAAATATATCACTATTAGCATGCTTAACCACCATTTCATCCCCTTTATGTCATCATATGACCTCTAACTCACCAGAAACTACAACTTCAAACCTTGGTTTTAACATAAAAGGGCCAATGAAAATATTACACCCAACTAGTGTACTCAGAAAGTGCAGATAATACCCCCAAAAGCTACACTACTCCACAAAAAAGCCAATTTTGACTATTTATGGGCTAGATTTGCTAAAATGGGAAGTTAGTTATATGTGGACCATCTTAAACCCTGATTACAGTTGGTAACCTTGGTTTGGTCATATTTAGCCACTATTTTGAAGACCATGTCAAGGGGGTTTAACCACTATTTTCCATATAAATAAAGCCTTTGAGGTCACTCTGTCATTCATCCATTCATAGTAAGGTTATGTTGTCGAAATCACACCAAAATTTTGGAGGACCCCTTCCTCTTAATAGTGCATTTATTGTATAGATACATAGTTCACTCACCAAGGAGGGAGCTATTAGCACATCAAGGAAGCCAAGGACCCATTCTAAGGAGGGGCTTCGGAGCCCATGGTATTCACCAAGTCTACATCACAGGTGTCACCTTTGGCCTTATCTATTTGGTAATGGATTCTTTCATTCTTTCTAAACTTTTGGTTCATGTTAAATGTTTATTTTCATTCTTTGTGCCATTTACTTTATGAATAATCCAAGTTTGAGGATGATAGTTTTAGTTTAAAGTCAGGAATTCTAACTCTTACACCCATTATTTATGTGCTTGGTTCACAACCATCAAAATAATGTTTTTTTCACATCATAGTAACAAATTGCACATGACAACCTTTTACGAATTATTTTATTTTTCAATGTTTAGTATTTTTATAACCATTTAAATGAATGTGGTGGGAAAACATCCCCATCCATTATCATTCCTTCTCCCAATTTTGTCACCAAATCCACCTCTAAGCTAGGTTGAAACATTTATGCATTCAAGCCTAAGTTTACTAAAGGAAGTTAGTGATGAGATCTTCAAACACCCTTACCCCATTTACTTGATGTTGAACTCTTACTTCAATCACATATTCCTCGTTCATATGACACTCGAAACATCATAACCTCCTTCTTAACTCACTCTATATGTCACCTAATTCATTTTGTCCTTTGTGTTCACTTGTTTCGAAGATATACTAACACATATTGCCTCTTTTCAGTGATGACATGTGATATATCTTGCAAAGCTACATATTGATTATATCATCTATTGCATTGATTCCTTCATGAGTTCCTTATAGGTTGTAATTTTTATCTATGTGATATCTTACATGTTAATGTTAGAGAAACAAGTTACCTTTTGAGCAACATATTGTTATGGTGGAATTTTAGTTTACAATAATCCTTACTTAACGTTGCTACTACTTTTTTCTACCCTTCCTCTCACTTTCCTTCTCCTTTGATTCCATAGGACCAATCAACATATCTTCTCCAAGTTTATTTGTTTTCCTTTGTCGCTGAAGAAACAAGAAGCCATGTTGAAAGACTACATGTTTCCATTTATAAGAATGAGTGTCTAAGAAGTCAACCTCCATAAATCTATGACTCTTTATTTTACACTAGTTCTGGCTTGTCTTAACCTATAAAAATCTTCTAGGACATAAATATATTCTTCATAGTGTTTCTAATTAAGCAGGGAAACACAATTGTGAGGACAAACGAACATATTGGATCATCATCTATCATGTCTTTCCTTAAACAACAATTCACTCAATTTCTTAGCCAATATGTATTAATATATAGTAAATAACTATGCACCCTTGAAACCCAACATTATTTGTGTTGTCAATCATATTCATGTATCACATTAATCATTTATGTAAGCAAAAAGAAGAAATATCTTCTACATAAGTGATTTCATTAATCATTATAAGTTTATTACCTACCCAAGGAAGTCATTCAGTATGCTTCTTATTTGAAGAACCAAACACTTTACCCTTGGTTCAATTACCCAAGTTTTAAAATACGCATGGGTCCATGTATCGATTCCACCTACACAATTCTTGTAAAGATTTTCATACTATGTGAAAAAAATGTACTCTTTTTAACTCAATAAAAATAAGAATGGCAAATAATTATTTTACATGTAAAAAAAAAAACTTGTTTTACTATAATTAATTTAATTATTAATAAACATTATATTAATATTTATTTGTCTTATTATTTTACCTCATTAGTGGTTTTGAGCTCATAGTTTTAACCCGTCCACAATTTCACAAAACAAGTTGTATATACTCTTAAACCTATTTAAAAACATATAACATAGAGTGCAAAGCATGTGCGATTCTAGCATCTCTTGTATCTTATTATGTTATTCCTTTTTTTTTGTTTTCTTAGTCTCTTTCACTCATGTAATATTGATTCTCACAAGACTAGTTCACTAAACCCTTTTGTCCATGTCAATGTAACATAGAGTGAAAAGAAGATACTATTATGCCACCTCTTTTGTTTTTTTGTGCTGCTCTTTAAATTACAAATAGGAATGTTGATTCTCATGAATAGACCTTTCATCGATGTGGATGCCACCCATTGATATCGATGTTGATGTAGACATGACCATCTCAATCTCATGCACTTGGTTTTCCAGTGTGAAAAACTTTTCACTGCCACATGAATAGGTCCCACAATATTGCAAACTAGCATCGTCCTTGTGAAATTACTATGATGTTGACATAGTAGCATTATAGTAATTAATAGCATCTTCCAAATGCAACATGGCATGCATAACAAAAGACTTCACTTGTTAAATGTGTAGACAAAATAAAATGCTTCTTAATACAAGTTCTTTATTCAATTTTTTCGCTTTGTTGGCCATTTGAAAATGGCTAAAATAATAAGAATCTTATCATGTTTTTCGTTGTCAATCCACAATACCCCTTTTAGTGAGTGAATGTTCCCTCAATGATCAAATGGAGAATTTATATTCACAATTATCTTTATTGGATTTGGTTTATATTCACAATTATCTTTATTGGATTTGGCTTTTAATACGCAATTTTTGGAGATGTAAATTTAGATTGATATTTATTTTTCATTATTTTGATTGAATTTGAAGAAGGTTTAGTTTTTAATATATGATTTTTACAAATTTAATTTTGAATTCGATGATTAATTTTGCCTTTTTTTAGCTTGAAAAACTTATTATTATTATTATTGAGATCAAATTTGAGTTTGAAGAACTTATTATTATTATTGAGATGGTTTTTTTACTTAATTATTGTACACTTTTTTTATTACAGGAAAAGGGGGAATTATATTATATTTTAAAACAATGAGGACATCAGGGAATTAGAATATGTTCAAAAATGCAAAATAGACTTGCAACATAGTATGAAAATATAACAGTCGTATATGTTCAGATTAGTAAATATAACCAAAAAAAATCCCCCTTATATAGTTTATAAAGTACCCCTAGAATAAGTACACAAAAATGAAACATGACATGATCCATTGGTCCCATGAGAAAAGAATTTATAGTGTGACCTACCACACCAACTGAGAGAAGGAGCATTCCATAAATAAATGGTTAATTATTTCCGAGTCTTTCTTGCAAAGGATGCACCGAAAGGGGTCAGAGAAACCATATTTTGATAAATTGTCTCATGTCATAATTTTCCCATGTATAGCAGTCCAACAGAAGTTTTTGACTTTAGGAGGGCCATCATTGTTCCAAATACATTTCCAGCAAGCCGAGGGAAGAGGAAGAGTGGACTGAGCAAGCAAGGAGTTATAGCATTTTTTGACTGAATAATCTTGAGATCCCCATCCCTGAGAGTCCTTTTCAGATAAATGGACAGGTGCACAACCTTTGAGCCGTAGGATGAGAAGGTGAGAGAGGGATTGAAGATGAGGGGGGGGGGACTCCCAAAGAGCAACCCAACCATTTTCAAGATGTATTGTTCCAAATAGAAATGTCATGAAGGCTTAGTTTCCATTGATTTTGAAGCCAAGAGGTGAGGGGAGAGAGGTGGATTCCCCATAATGTTTCATGAGTGAATTAAGATATTTCTCCCATTTCTCTGGATCCAAGTGAGATGATTTTGAATGAGGGGAAGGGAGGCCTTCAATAGGTGCCAAATTTGAGAACCTCCTTGTACAACTGGCTCCACATCAAGATAACGGGATCTCACTCTTGAAAAATATTTATGATAAATCACTACTTTCCACCAATCATTTTTCCTAGAAATTAGAGGATTTTGGATCCCAGAGCCAAATTGACTATGGACAAGTCCCTAATTCCCAATCCTCCACAAGACTTTGGAGCTTTGATAATGTTCCAATTTACTAATGAAATCTCTTAGAATTAGAATGTTCTCATTTCCAGAGAAATCATCTGAGTTCTTGGGAAATGGCAAATTTGATCTTGGCTAGAGCTAGAAGCGAAGAGAACTGGAATATGGGTAGACCTGAGAGGACTAATTTTATGAGAATGACTCTCCATGTTGTATTTAACTAATAAGAGCCACACTAATGAAATTTGGCTTTAATATTGTCCAAGATGGGGTTCCAAGAAGAGGTTGTAAGGGATTTGAGGCAAAATGGGATTCCTAGATATTTGAAGGATTTCTAGTTCTAGGATAGGAGGAAGTCTAGAATGTTGGCTATTCTTCTGAAGATTTTGATTGGGGTATTCCAGGCATATATTTAAATTTTTGTGACATTTATAAGGCCTCTAGAAGTGGCCAAATATTCATCCATGGATTTTTTGAATCATTTATCTATGATTAAGGAAGGCTCCCCAAGGAGAATAGTATCTTCGACAAACTGGGAATTGTTTATTCTCTTTATCTCGTGGGTAATTTAAATGCTTGGGATATTTTTTTGCAATCTCTCTTTGCCCAATCTTATTCTTAGGGATTCAACCATAAGGATATAAAGGATAGGGGATAGGGGACAGCCCTGACAGAGGCCTCAAATGACTTTGAAGAAAGGATTCAATATGCCATTAATCAGTAGGGTCATCCAAGGGCAGCAGAAGCACATGACCACCCAAGAGAGAAAAAATTCATTGAATCCAAATCTAGTGAGAATTTCCATTATGAAGTTAAGTTTGACTCTATCGAAGGCATTGGCCATATCAATTTTGATGGTCATTCTCGAATCCCCTTTGACTTGACATGAGTGGATTGCTTCTTGGACCAGGAGGATGTTGTCCAGCATTTTGATTTTTTCTACAAAGACTTAGTTGGGGAGATAAGAGGGGGGGGGGAGGGGTTTAAGAAGGTTGGCTATGATCTTGGAGATGATTTTGTATGAGACACTGCGAAGGGATATTGGATAGCAATGAGCAAAAGATGTGGGATTTTGGTCTTTTGGGATGAGGGCAAGGAAAATGGAGTTAGTGTTTCCACCTAATTTTTGTTTAGTTTTGAACATATTGAGCCATCCTGGTTAGATCCTTTTTTATGATTGGCCAACATTTTTCATAGAAATGCGTT
This sequence comes from Picea sitchensis, assembly GCA_010110895.2. NCBI lineage: Eukaryota > Viridiplantae > Streptophyta > Pinopsida > Pinales > Pinaceae > Picea > Picea sitchensis. The sequence goes on along the minus strand of SNQJ01S0036153.1, from coordinate 112,319 downwards.
GAGAAACCATTTGGGCCCGACGCCTTATTTGGGTTCATGTGATTAATGACCCCCTAGATCTCTTCTTTTGTGATGCTTTTGCATAATTTTTCATTGTCTTATGGAATGATTAATGTTGAGATATTGTCAAACATGCTTTTGAATGCATCCAGATCTACATAATTGTATTCCTTGTAAAGTTTCTCATAGTGTCTAAAATCCTCTTCCTTGATTAGGTTCTAGTCAGAGATGTCTTTCCCATTTCCATCTGTGATAGTTGATACTTTATTTCTCCATATTATTTCTTTAGTTTGCATGTGGAAAAATTTAGTGTTACTACTCCATACCTATAGCCATAATCTTCTCAATTTAATTATCCAATGTTCCTCTTCTTTTTTGTGGATTTTTTGGAGAAATTGGAAGGAATTGTTTTCTTCTTGTAAGATTTCTTGAGTTACCACTTTTGAGTCTAGCTTCTCTTTGATTTCCTCCATGTTTTGCAATGCTTCTATTTTGTCCTTTTCAAATTGAATAGGCTTAGATTTGGCCCATGCATTGAGGGAATATTTGACTGATTTAAGTTTCTACTCCCAGATCACGATAGGGGAGCCTTGGAACCAATGGTTCAGGGTTGAATCAATGAGGGGAAGAGTGGAAGGTTCATGAAGCCAAACATGATTAAAACACAAAGGAATAGGTCCAAAGATTAAGGGATCTAAGAGAAAAAAAAAAAAAAAAAATAGGGTGGTGGTCTGAGCCAGACCAAGAAAGTATTTGGGAGGAGGGGATAAGGTAATCTTCCAGGAGGGATGCACTTAAGAGAAATCTCTCAATTCTAGCAGTTATGAAGTGAATACCCACCCACTTATTATACCAGGTAAACAATCCTTTGGAGGGTTTAATGTCAAAAAATTCAAAGGAGGAAATGAAATCTTCCATTAACTCCTTGTTGGGCTCACAGACATGGCTACCTCCTTTCTTTTCTCATATATTCAGGGTTTTGTTAAAATCCCCTGCTACAATAACTTTTAGATTTCCTGTTTCCTCTGGAAGGTTGAGGAGATAATTCCAAACTTGTTATTTTTCTTGAGGAGTACAAGGCATATAAACATTCAAAATTGAAAAATACATACTTGGGGGAATATATAGCAGCTAAGTCCAAAGCCAATGCAAGGATTCCTGCCAAGTTTCCAAGAGAAAAAACAGAGGGTCCCATATGGTACATATGCCACCAAATGCCCCACATGAATTGATTTCCAATGCTTTATTTTTTTTCCAAATAAAATCTAAATCTTGAAGAACATCTGAGTCCTTTTTTGTTTCCTAGAGAAGGAGGAGATGAGGTTTCTCTTCTTTTACTAGTCTTATGATTAGATCAAGTTTATCTCTTCTTCCCATTCCTCTACAATTCCAGGAAATGGCCTTTATCATGTGGAACTAGGTTTGGGAATTCATCCTTTGGAGGAATTGGCACCACTCTGATTTCTTGTTTTTCTTAGTTCTTTCTTCACTACATTATCCAATGTTTTTTTCCTTCCAAGTTATTTTTCTTGGTTTGTTGTTGCTTCTCGCCTTTGAGAATTTTATCTGTGCCCCACTTTCTTTGACATGGGGTTGGGATTGGATTCTTGATCAAAAGCATCATCTGACAGATCAAATAAGACCTCTCCTTCTTACGGGGAATAGAGGGTCAGGCCAGGCTCTAGATTAGCAGAATGGGGCATGACTTCATCATTTGCAGGTGGGATTATATCCTCCACCACATAAGTGGCCTAATCTACTAAGTGTTAGTTTTTGGCCTTTGGGATTGAGAGAGCATTGAATTTATTTGAGGCCGATGTATTGAATTTTGGGGGTTGACTAGATGAGGAGGGTTTTGGACTGGAGGAAGTTTCGTGCACATGCTGATATTTATTTATATTTGAAGGGGCTCCTTGCTTTGTAACATGCTTCTTCTTATTTGGTTGTTATGACTAATCATTAGGCTCAGCATCGATGTTTTCAGGGGTTATCTTTGGTTAGTTTTTTGCAAAATCCCCATATTCGTGACAGACCTTGCATTTAAATGGAAGTTGCTTATAATCAACCTTCTGAATATATGACCAGATATCCAAGGTTAGTTTTATTGCCTCTAGAATCCCTTTTTCTAAATCCAATTCCACACAAATTTTAGCATGGGATTGGGGTCCCTCCTTGGGCTCTGCTATGTCAATATATTTTCCCAGCATGTTCCCAATATTTATGATAGTTTCATCATTCCATCAATGGAGAGGGAGGAAGGGTAATATTACCCATACTATAACAACAAAAGGAATATCATTTTTTGGACTAAAATATAGGGTCCATCTATTTAAATATAAACCCCTTGAGCCCACAAAGTAAGGTCCCCTTATGAACATGAGATCTATGTGTGCTTTCCCAATGAGCGCATTTTCTACAAATCGAAGAGCTAGATTTTTGGAGTTTCTTTGAACTAGCACTGTCGGGATTTCATCGAGCTTCTTGATGAATCGAGTAGGCAGTTACTTTTCATATTTGGGGAGCAAGGTCGCCAAAGAAGAAAAGGCCTAAATTTCCACTAGAGGAGGTGAGGAAGGGGGGGGTTGCACCCGTACCTGGGGCCAAGGCCATGTGAACCAAGGGAAGGTGGATAGTTAGGGTTTAGTAGAGCTCGCACACGATGTGTCTTTTCCTTTGTACATTTAACTAGTGTACACTTTATAAAGCAAGTATTATATTGTTGTATTTATTAATTGGTATTTGAAGATGTGATGGACATTTTCTTCTTCTTCTTTAAAGCATCTTTCCATTAGTCAAGGGGTTTATGATTCATGAAAAAAAAATTGACACAAATTCCTTGCTTCTTTTGATCTAGGTGGAGACTTTATTTATTTCTCTGGATCTAAATTTCCTAATTCATGATGCCTCATCATCCCATTATAGGGATTTATTACTATGGTTGTATTCAATGAAGGAGAAGGCATTGAATCTATATGTGTGTCACCACCTTCCATGTGAGGGTTGGGTACTTGAATGGATGTCGCTAGTCTTGGGTTGAGTACAAGAGTTAATGTTGATGGTCTTGATTGTTTTCCATGCTATTTGGAGTTGTGCTTGGAGGTTTATTCTCAAACGAATGTCATCCTTTGGGTTTATTTCTTTTCACTTTTTTTCTCTATAAGGTAGTTTTTGTTGGGTAATATTCTTATAAGTGGCTTGTTTATTGTAAGTCTTGCAATGAAAAATTTGTTCTCGTAGTATAGTATTTAGATCCATCAAGCATTGTCCCACTTTAAAATAATATTATATTGTAGGCCAAGATTAAAATCAATCTCAACATAGATTCAAGGATAGGTAACATTGCATTTTAAACCTAACCTATGTTTAAATTAATAAATCTACATAATCCAATCCCATATTTTTCTAGTGACTTTAAAATCCATAGTTAGATAAAGAGATTTAGTAGTCTCACCCACAATGGAGTTGTTGTGATAGTCATGGTAATTGTGTTGAACTCTAAGTGAACTCTAAAAAACATGGTTTAACAAATACTAGAGTGCCTCTACCTCAAAACCATATTCCCTCTTCTAAAACCTTTTTGTGATATTTTATGTTGAGAAAAAAAATAACAAAGAATCATTTGGAGTAGAAGTGTACTAAGTGTTCTATGGTCCATGTGGAGTTAATCCATTCATGAAGCATTGTTGTTGATTTCCAAAGCCCATTGAACTGACAAATTAGGACATGGTATTGATAGTTAATGGTGAGGTTGTTTATATTTGGTACATGCATATTTAACACCGATGCATCTTCCTATCTCTCCATTATGAAGCCTCTTGACTAAGGATTCTTTGCATCTAAAGATGGGGATTGTTTATTTTGGATCATATCCTCAAAAGAACAAAGACTTGACGAAGAGGGCATGTTTTTGCTTGAAACTTCTCCTAAAAGATGTAGCAACAAATTCATTATTAAATCCTTGTGAATTTATATTAACATAGTAGATAGTGATCTTGTAACTTCTAACTGGTAAAGACCAACCATTGTTGATCCAAGTGAATACCCTACCTAAGTTGCATCTTTGCTTTAAAAAAAATGTATTCCATGGGTTTCACTTGTAGAGTGTTAGTATTCCTTGTTAGAGATTTCATAAAGATTTGAAATCCCTTTGATAGTCCAAAGCATTGCTTAGGGTTTTCATTTAAAAAATAATTTTTTTCATTAGTATAATTTGACACAACATTGTTTTGCTCAATGTCGATATTTAGGGGAAAAGTTTAAAACTAAATTAGCACGCTCTTAGCATTCTCAACCCACGTTGGTCCCCTAATAGTATAGTCGACCTTCTTTCTAGAGATTAAAACCTTCACCATTTATATATTGTTGAGGATCCCCCCTAGTTTCTTAACTCATAATGTCCACCAAATCTATGACATTAAATTTCATGGGGTCTACAACATTCAAAATGACATCAATAGTTGAAGGAGTTAGAAGGGTAGAGCACTAATTTACGACATTGTTGTTAAAAAAAATCATGATTTTCACCAACAATTCCTTGTTTATCTACTGCACCAAAATTGACATTGTTGTCTTAACCTTGTTGGCCTTCTCGATTTCCTTATAGAAGGCCTTTAAGATGATTATTAGGGGAACCCACTTATCAAGCAAATTGTATGCATTACTTTAGGATTTCCCATGCTACAACCATGACTATCATGGTGTTTTCATTGACCATGATGTCCTAGAATTTTGAGAGTTCCATAAGCATCTTCATACTGCACTGCATGACCTCCATTTGGATGAATATCATACTAATGTTCATCATTCTTAAGGTCATCAAAAAATATCTTGGAATGATCACTTTGTTTGTTAATCATCCTTTCCATGATAGTGAAATAATTCATTTCAACCAATTTACCTAAGTTGTAATAATATTTCTTCAATATCCACTCTAGGTGCATCCCCTTGGGATCCTCAGGTACAAATCAATCACAATGAAAATTTTCATTCATCTATACTTATTACAATTACAAAATGTAGTAGGCATGCATTCTTAAAATAAAACCATTAACAAGTTATACTATCATAGATCCATTCTAACTCTAGATTTATTAAGTAATGTGAGGAAATGTGAAAGAAATTGAGGCACAAACCTCTTAGTGCTTATTAGATCTCAAGCCCTTTTATTAGCAAGATTGAAGGTGTCGATATTAATTTAACTCTATTACATTAATTACAAACTAACTATGCTAGTCACAAGGATATAGATGAACATGATAAACAACATTATAAATCCTTTTTAACTAGGAAGGAATGTAATCGTTAATGAGACATACATAATACATACATACATATGTACGTATGTATGTATGTACATACTACATACATGCATATGTATGTACATTATTTGAATTGGATCCTTACCAATATCTCTTTGTAAACTTTGTAATAAACATATAAAAATAAATTGGCAAAGTTGAGGAAATGTCCAAAAATTCGCTTGGAAGTTGAAATGAACCTTTGTGATGGTTGGCCTTCTAAGGAAACCCATTAAAAATGAAGTTCATGATGAAAAATGGAATTTAATGGAGGAGAAGAGAGGATAGATGAAGGGAAGTTCTACATAGGAGAGCTCTAAGAGGAAGTTAGCTCAAAGATCATAGGACAAGGGAGACATTGTGCTTGTCCACGCATGACCAAAGATTGTTGTTGAGTTCAATGCACCTATAAATTTGTTTATGTTAGTGAGTAACAATGGATAAGGATTTTTATGCATAGCTCACCCTTTTTTTAATCAATTTCTCTTAATAAAATCATCATTAAATGTTGGTTTTCATGTTTGGGTTTCCAAGGTAAATTTTGTGTCTCTGTGTGTGTTTGAGTACTCTACTCTTTGGATATTTATCTTGTGTTATGGTTATTTTCTGAATATTAGAATTGATTGCTCAGATATGATGTAATGTATTGTTGGTTCCTTGTGTAAACCACATTCCATAGCTTGATTCATTCATTAATTAAGTTACTAGTATCAAAAGTATTTGTGGCTGGTATAGTTTGTAATCACATACCATAACCTATTTACCATTTGTTGGAATCATTGTTTTCCTGGGAATTTCCTTATGTGCAACCTACATTTTCCCCAAATTAAATGCACCCGAGACACAGTCAATGGAAAGCATTACTACAACAATAAAATCCTCCAACCCAACATAATTTGGCATTGAGTATGTTATATGAGCCCTGGTCATTTTCCTATAGCATTGTTATTAATTGCATTTGTCGCTTGAGTGAATTGTTAAATGTTCCACAAAACTAAAATCAATTGTGTTGGTCGTGATCAGATTGGTGGCTAATATATGTGTTTTTGCGTTGTAGAAACCACATGCAATGATTTGTATTTGATTGTGTTACATTCTCTTGATGAAGTGTGGTGGTACCCATAGCCATCGCTCTATTTTTCCCAAGACATTATCACCATAATGCTCACAATAAAAGTGTTTCATAACTGTCTGACAATGAGAGGTGTTGGACAATTGCTTGTGTAGTGTAAATGGGTTGAAGAATGGTTGCATGAGTGATACATGTGCCCATTTGAATAGTAGATATTTGGTTCAATAAGTGTTGTTAGAGTGTTGTGTAGGCACATTGAAAGGGGAGAGTCAACTTCCATCCATACCCATTTTGTAGACATATAGAGATTTGAAGACATAGTTCTTAGTGACAAAGTAATTGTAATGATCCAGATATAATTTTCCATAGAGTATTCATGTTGATTAAATGGACAATCTATAGGCCTACCATTTATGGATCCTAAGGTATCATAGCAGGTTCATCATAGACCTTAAAGTAGCTACCATGGGAAAAAAATTGAAGAGGGAGAAGTTGTAAGACTTGAGAGACTTCAACAGGAAGATCCAAGAGGAAAGTTAGTATTAGAGGCATAAATTGGATGAATTGGAAAAAGAACTTACCAAACACTAGGACTCCTTCGCTGTAATGAGAGTAGAATTAGACAAGAAAAAACTGCAGCTTTTGCAGTTGGAGAGGAAATTCACTTAGCTAGATAAAGGCAAGAGGAGAGGTTCATCGAAGTGACTGCTTAGATATACTAGGATTTGGTAGTGAAGGAAGAGTCCTTGAAGAAGCTACAAGTATTTTTCCAAGATACTAAGAAAGCCTCTTATGTTGCCACTATAGAAGCCAACACCATGATGGAGTCGAGCTTGGTAAACTCACCTTCCAAGACCATTCCTCAAGAGACCTTTGGTGACTTCAAAAAGCACCCTAGAGGCATTGGTTCCAAGCTCATGAGGAAAATGGGTTGTGATGGCCAAGGGTTAGGAAAGGAAGGCCAATGGATTATGATCCCTATTGTATCTCAACATAGACCCAAGCATAAAGGCCTAAGATTCATTGAAAAAAAAGCCAACACAAGTTCAACTCAAGCCACCTTTGTCAAGGAAAGAGGGATAAAAGAAAAATCCATTCCCGTGGAGGAAAAGGCAACTAGAAAAGGAGTGTACAACAAGCCACTCAAATATGCTTGTAGAGGATTAGAAGAGGGTAGCGAAGAGATGATTATGCCATCCAAATCCACTTCAACTCTTGGGGGACCAAACAAATAAACTAGCAAGCATCATCTCAAACTAAAAGGGTATGGCATAATATATTTGGTTGGTTTATGTTGCAAGAAAATGGGTCATAAGGCTAGAAATTGTTGGCACACTAGAAAGCCAAGTAGAATATGTAGGAACTATTGCTAGTGCTACATATTGAATAGACACTGAGAGGCTAAACGTTGGAGGATTCACCCAGAAGTCCATCCCAAGAACCGAACAACCAAGAATAAATCTTAGAGAGTCAAGGTTAAGGGGAAAGATAAGATACTTGCACTTGTATCCCAAGGAGCAACGATTTTCCGATGACCTATTACGACAGCGAATGTTGTCTCTAATCATGAGATGGACATAATGACTATGTCAAAGGCAGACCCTATTCAACCCCTTTGTTTCTTCCTACAATAGAGGTTGCACCCTTTCTTGGATATTTGTCAAAGGATGCTTGAAGGTGGAGAAGAAGAATATCAAAGGGAGTGGAAGCTTTTGGGGACCAAAAGCCTACAAATCTCTTTGTAAAATTTGTAATAAGAGTTTGATTTTTTTTTTTGGCAAAGTTGAGGAAATATCCAAAAATTCCCTTGGAAGTTGAAATGAACTATTGCGATGGTTGGCCTTCCAAGGAAACCCATTAAAAATGATTGTTGTAGTGAAGAAGGGAATTCGATGGAGGAGAAGAGAGGAGATACTAAGAGGAAATGAAGAAGGGTAGTTCTAGAGAGGATATCTCTAACAGACATTCAACTCAAAGATTGTAGGACAAGGGATACATTGTGCCTGACCACACATGAGAAATGATTGTTGTTGAATTTAATCCACATGTAAATTTGTTTATGGTAGTGAGTAACAATTCATAAGGCTTTGTATGCATAGCTCACCCTTTTTTAAATCAATTCCTCTTAATAAAATCCTCATCGAATGTTGGTTTTCATGTTTGGGTTTCCAAGGTAAATTATGTGTCTTGGTGTGTGTTTCAGTACTCCGCTCTTTGGATGTTTATGTTGAGTTTTGGTTATTATCTAAAGATTAGAATTGATTGCTCATATATGGTGTAATGTATTGTTGGTTCCATGTGTAAACCACATTCCATAGCTTGATTCTTTTGTTAATTAAGTCACTGGTCTAAAATTGTTTATGGTTGGAATAGTTTGTAATCACATACCTCAACCTATTTATTGATTGTTGGAATCACTTGCTTGCCTTGGATTGCCTTGTGTGTGCCCTACATTTTCCCCAAATTAAATGCACCCAAGACACTATCAATGGAAAGAGTTGATATAAAAGTACAATCCTCCAACCTAGCATTGTTTGGCATTGAACATGTTGTATCAACCTTGGTCATTCACCTACAATGATTTTATTAATTACCTTGGTCACTTGAGTGAATTGCTAAACGTCCCACTACACCAAAATCAATTGCATTGTTTGTGCTCATATTGATGGGTAATATATGTGTTTATGTGTTGTAGAAACCACTTGCAACAATTCATCTCATATTGTGTTACATTCTATTTATCCAAGGCATGGTAGTACCTGCAACCATCACTATATTTTTCTTAAGATGTTATCACTTGAACACTCACAATCAAAGTGTTTCATAGTTGTCTGACAATGATATATGTTTCACAATTTCTTATGTAATGTGAATGGGTTGAGGAATGGTTTCATTAGTGTTATATGTGCCCATTTGAATAACATATATTTGGTTTAGTAAGTGTTGTATGGGCACATTGGGAGGGTAGAGTCAACTTCCAACCATACTCATTTTGCAGACATATAGAGATTTGAAGGTATAGTTCTCAATGGAAAAGTAATCGTAGAGATCCAGATATTTATTTTTGATCCACATTGATGAAACGGGTAGGCCATAGGCCTACAATTTACATATTAGTACACACACACACACAATCCAAGGGATGTTTCCTCACATTTGTGGTTGGAATCCCTAGTAAACATGTCAATGTAGACTAGCTAGTGCACCACACCTAGGGCGGATTTAAAATAGGCACCTCCTAGCACAAAACTAGCCAAATGCCCATCGACATTGGTAACAACTAGTTGATTTAACCCTTTGGGATTTAAAAAATTCAAAGACATGGTGTTGGGATTTTATTCACTTATGTGTTATTGGGTCAAGATACCATTTAATATAATCTCTTTGGGTTCATCCACACATTCAACCACTATTTCAAGGTGACCCCGTGTCTCTAGAAAAAATGCCTCAGGGGAATTGAACCTTTCTTATGAGTGAAAAACTCCAAACTTCTCACCAATGGATCCAACCCATTTGAGCCTCTTTATAAAGGAATTTTTATCCTTGGACAATAGATCTAGATGAGGCTACTTCATATAATGAAAGCCATAGCAATTTTCCACACTATCTCCCCCTTTAAGGAAAGTAGGGATAACTCCCAAGCTTAGTCCATACACGCACGAGTCCTTAGATAGTTCACGCTGGAGCTTTTTCAAATGTCCACAAGAGTCGATGTACCTAACCAACCTTGTGCTTTTGACATGTAACCCCAAGGGACTCAATGGGATTTAATCCTAAGACCTAAGTAAACTTTTGTATAATAGAATTCTCCAATTAATCTAACCCTTGGGGCTCTTTTTTATAAAGATGTTTTGAGCCTTTGACAATAGGACTATAAGAGATTGCGCATATACCCAAAATCTATAACAAGTTTTTAGCCTATTTACCCTTATGAGAAAAGCATGGATAACTCCCAAGGTTAGTACATACATGCAAGAGTCCTTGGACAATTCATGCTAGCATCTTTCCATATGTTCATATGAGCTAGTGTGCTTGACTTAACTCTATGTCTTTCATAGGTAACCCTAAGGGACTCGTTGGGGTTTGATCCTGAGACTTCTATGAACTTCTGCACAAGACACCTACAAACTGAGTTAACCATTAGGGACAATGCACACACACACACACACTATTTTCTTAAATGTTATTTACTTTGACATTTTTTTTAATTTAATATATTAGCATTGTTCACGACACACATCTCATCCATATTGGGTTGTAAAGTTCACCTCAATTCTCTTGGTGTAAAAGTATAATATATGCATTGATAACGTTACAAGAGTAAATATACAGTGACATGCCATATTATAACTTTTGAGTCTTACTAAGATTTAGAATACCAAATGGCCCTATGAAGGGACTAAGTTCTGAATTTTAGGGTGAAAGGGGGTCTATGTTAGGGAGGCAAATGGTGGGGGCTACTAAGAAAAAACCAAAAGTTTTCAAGAAATTATAAATTTTTAATTATGTTGAAAGCATGTAATTAGGGAATATGGTATCTCTAAAAAAAATTCAATCTCTTAAACTTGTCATCTAAATATCGTTGACTATTTGCAATTTTATGTGTCAATTGACTTAATAATTCATGCCTACCATGTGTTGACTTCTCTTGATTTTCCTTGTTCATCAACTCCCTCACTACGACCACCACCTTCCTATACACAACCATGCCTTTTTCATGACATCATTCGAGAGACTCAAGGATTTTTGTCTTGATATCTCTGTGAACTTTCACACAAGAGCATCTACCAATCGATCTAACCCTTGGGGATAATAAACACACACATTTTGGTAATTAGTGGTATTTTTTTTCAATTTTCTTTTGTGTTATTGACTTTGACATTTTTTCAATTTGATATATAAACATTGTCCACATCACACATCTTATCCATACTAAGTTGTAAAGTGCATTTCACTTCTCTAGGTGCAAAAGTATAAGATATACATTGATAACACTGCAAAAATAAATGTAAAATTGTAAATTCTAACCTTGTACAATATCTACTGCAAATTGATATTCAGAAAAGAACAGAAAAGATACAATGGCAAATATAAACATTACACAGAGATTTTTCACCTGGAAACCCAAACCGGGAAAACCAGCATATATTATATTGTGTTACACATTGTGTTTACATTGTTTGTGAAGCATATAGGAGCCAGTGACATCCAAAACCCTAACCAATGACACGGATGAGGTCCAAAACCTAATTCCTTAACCCGAGAAAATGAAAACCATCGAGCCAAAAACCATGTGCAGAAACCACCTAATATCATGTGGTCAAGGAAATATGTCGTCCAGGAATATTGACCCAGTAATATGTCGGCCCGAATGAAAATATAGCCGACCCAAAAAATTCGAGTGGCGCCCGGAGGAACTAACGGCGGTAAGCGTACCGGACTTACCTACTTTCGTGCAAAGAGGTATAACACATACCCAACATTCTCCACTTATTGACTTATTTTTTGAAACAATGAGACATTTGAAATTTCATTCACAGACCCAAGACAACAATTCCCATTGCCTCTCTACAACAAGATAACTTCTCAGTGCTCACAATTTTTTTAATGAATCTGCAATATTCTTCTAAGTGTCCACCTTCATCGGTGACACTTTCTTTTCTTCATCTCTCAAGAAGTGATATTGAACATCAATGTGCTTTGTGCTGAATGATAGCGAGGGGTTCTTGGCTAAAGAAAATTGCACTCATTTTGTCACACTCTATCGCACCTTCTTGTACCAATAATGCGAACACAATCTTTGCTTAACCATACTTCTTTTCCTTACTTGCATGAGTGAACGCCATGTATTCATGTTTTGTAGTTGATAGTGCCACTACAGTCTGTCTTTGCTCATCCAACTTATTGCTCCTCAAAGCGGGTTAAACATACCCACTTGTAGATCTCCCTCTGATCCAAATCTCCGACCGGTCGCATCCCACAAAGACATGTATATCAACCACTCTGTCCAATCACGAGAGATCTTCGCCAGTAGCACAATCCATATTGCATGTTACCGCGCCAAATACCTGAAAACTCTTTTTGCTGCTGTCCAATGCTCCGCTTTTGGTTTTGACATACGCGCCGAGCTCCCACTTTACGTAATGCAATGTGGTCTGAATACGGACCATTTGCATCAAGCTGCCATTTGCCTTTCATATGGAACCGCAGGGCGTATACCTCCTCTTCTTCATGTGTCTTGGGACCGATCCAGCGAATAACTTTATACTTGAGGAATAGAGACCTTAAGCTGGTTTACATTTCCGCATATTAAACCACGATGGCCAATGCCGTGTATTTTTCTCGATTTAACGGGTTTCCCTCCTTTTCGATCTCTTTTTAATTTCCATTCCCAAAGATGGGGAAATTGGAAGCACAAAGATCCTTCATGTCGAATTTAAGGACAACTGAGTTTTCCATCCTGGATAATTCCCTTGTTGTTTCCTATCAGCAACGTATTAAATCTGCATACAAGACCGATAAATCAAATGATCGCAAATAATTTAAATTACCGCGATCCTCTTGCTTCTTGTGAAGACAAGTTCCGACATATAAGTATCAAATTTTTACAACACATCCTTAGTGATTGCTTTAAACCATCTGAGGGGACTTTTTGACGCATACCGACCTTCTTTACTTTTCAACGGCGCCGGTTTGCTTCATAAAGATTTCTTCTTCGGATCCCATGCGGGGAATGTTGTCTTCCACATCCATGCGATTTCTATTTCCAAAATCAAAGCGGTAGCGGTTAACGAAGTCTTATAGGGGTTAGCAGCGGAAAAATCTCACCAAAATCAATTCCCTCAGCTTAGGATGGCAACTTTACTTTACTAATGAGGCTTTGTATTTCTCCACTTTTCATACATTCGACTTCTTTTTAAATACCCAATTACTTCCAATGGGATTTTCTTCCGGTAGAAAAGCAGCTCCACTAGATCCCAAATTATAAATTTCTTATCCAAGATGCCATTTCTTCTTCATGGCCCTTTTCCAGAGATATCCATCATATGAATCCACTGCCTCCAACCGGTTCTAGGATCATCATCATTGATAGACAAAGCAAAATTTGAGCGAAAATCCAGATTGGACTATACCTTTCGGTAGCCCCTTCTTTCTCGATCTGATCTCCTGAATACTTTAGTATGAGGATCTTCTTCTTCGATTCATGTTCTTCTGTAGGGGTTTTGCTTCATCATCCTTTAAATCAAACTCTATATTCTTCCTTGCTTGGTAGGACTTCCCATTTATCAACATCCTTCATTTCTCTAAATACCACATCCTAGGCTATACACTACCTTCTTAGTTTACGGGTTCCAAAACTTATAACCTTTAGACATGCTATATCCAATAAGATACATTTTCAACCTTCTTATCTAGCTTACTCCTATTTTTCCTTTGGAACATGAACATATGCATCATAATAAAATACCGCTTAAGATTTGTGAGAGAAGGTTCCTTACCGATCCATACCTCTTGTGGAGTCTTGTCACCCAATCTTTGATGCAAGGGGTGATGTTGACCGAGATAACATCGCGATTACCCAGCACTTTCTGCCAATTCTTGCCCTATCGAGCGAGGCATGCACCTTGCTTTTTCCATCAATGTCCTGTTAAATTCAACTTTCATAACTCCCATTCTGGCGAGGGTGTATATGGAGTAGTCTTACGCCTTGCTATACCACGCTTCTTCTGAGAATTCTTCAAATTCGATTCCGAGAACTCTCAGATTATACATATAACACCTTAATTTGTTTCTCTACTTGATTCTCAACAAGGCCAAACTCTTTAAATCGACCAAGACTTCCAGATTTCTTCACGGGGAAATATATCGAGTTTCGAGGAAGTCATCTATAAATGGGACATGTTACGCCGTTTTCCCAATGATGCTGGGACCGGCGGGTCAAAAACATCAACGTGAACTAGATGTAAAATTCCTTCTGCCCTCGTTGCGCGAGGAGAGGAATCTTACCCGATTACGCTTCCCATATAGACAATGTTCACATAAATCAAATCCAGAGAGAAATTGGGCATACCTTCAACCATACCTTCGTGCTTAGTGATGAATACCCTTCTCTCCGATATTCCCTGATCTTTGATGCCACAACATAGCCTTTTCTCGAGGGAGTTCGCTTTCTTCTTTAACTTGATACTTCGGGGAACAATGGAGCTGGCCCTTTTATCACTAATGAAATTGCTTCCCTAGCGGTACTCCTGAGTTTAAAGCGGAACTCATCAACACCATTGCTCTCGAACCATCCACCGTTCCCTTTTCAAAAAGTGTTCTTACCCCAACATCTTCCATTTTGCTTCACAATCAATTTACCACAGCCAAACCTAGGATTTGCAGAACACCAGGAAATGTTCTAATCCTTTCATCTACTTGAATTATAAGCGGCCCGCTTCGCCTTTCCCTGCTGATTGGTTGGCCGGTCGTTTACCCAGAAACATTACCTCCAATCATACTTTTTCGCTATTAGGAACCACTCCCGTGAGTCGCGAAAGGATGCACAGTCGATCAACCATGCCTCATGATCTAAATGTTTGCTTGAAGATTGAAATTACATCCTCGCGCTTTGCTTAGGTCTTTCTTTTGTAGAAGGATATTCTTGAGATCCCTTCTTTTTTCTCAACTTTGGATCACACTACTTCTTGTAGTGCCCTCCTTTTCACCTCCGGCAGCTACCTCTTTACAAAATTTCTGGGAGATTTTAGATCTACCCTTAGACTTAAGTCTCTTGCGAAATTAGATTTATTTCTTTCGAGCGTCCTCTTGCAAATGAAATGCATCGTGCTATGTCCTTCCATATTGCTTTCATCTCATCTCCTCAGAACAACAAGGTTATTCACTTCTTCAAACTTCAAAGCGGTTATTTTTACCTATACAACCCGGTTATCCGCAGTGCGGTAAGAATACCGACAATGATACATTTATCTTCATCGAGAATTTTAATATCGGATACTAAGCGACTTACCAGATTATTGAAGGCGTTCAAATGCTCTTTTGAGGTCTCCATCTCTCATCCTCAAGTTATCACGACTTCTTTCACCGAGAATGGATTTATTTACTAGGGGACTTGGTACATTACAAGCTTCCCCAACTTTTAAACAAAATCTTTGGGTAGCTTCCTCGACACATTGATGTCGCGAATGCAGGAACCGCGGTGAGGAATTATTATTATCTTTGCCTTCCGTCCATCTTTCCAGTCCATGCAAGAGTTCACAGGTGTGCATTTTGAAAGATCTGGCGTCCAGCGATCTCCGCAAAGATCTTCCATCTTGAGCTTCCGACTCAAAGCTTTTCCCGATGGCAAACTTCTCGATCTCCATCTTTGATTGCTTGCCATTTCTTTTCACGAAAAACAATACATGAGATCTCCCACTATAACAAGGCTTATCCACCCGGTCCCAAATAGGTAGCGGCGACAAAGTCCCCACGAAGCTTGATGATGATTACCAAATGTAAATTCTAACCTTGTACAATATCCTAAAATTGATATTGGAAAATTGAAGAAAGATATAAACATTACCGCGATTTTTCACGGAAACCCAAACCGGAAAACCGGCATATATTATGGTGATACACATTTGGTACATTGTTTACAATACAATATACATATAGGAGCCAGTGACGTCCAAAATTAATAATGACTGGATTGGTCAAACCCTAATTCCTTAACGAGATAGAAACCATCGGTAAATACGTAGTCGAAACCACTGTATCATGTGGTCGAATATAATACGTCCGGTAATAGGCCAGATAATATATCGGCCGAAATCGTAGTAATAATGACCAAAAAGTCGGTGTTGCCCCGCCCTACACCCCTCTTACCCGTGACTCAATTACTACTACTGCGTCGCGAAGGAATATAACATGCCATTACCCCCCTGCGCACCCGGCGCAGGCGCTCAGACACTACTACTCGTGCAAAGAATATAACACATACCCAACAAAAATTACATACCATCATACAACTTTTGAATATTTCTAAGATTTAGAATACCAAATGACCCTATAAGGGGACTAAGCTATGAATTTTGGGGTGAAGGAGGTCTATATCATTATGGAGGTAAATGATGGGGGCTACTCAAAAAAAAAAAAAATTGAAAAAAGACAAAACTTTTAATTTTGTTGAAGGCGTGTAATTAGGAATATGGTATCTCTAAAAAAAAATGTCAATTTCTTAAACTTGTCATATAAAAATCATTGATTGTTCACAATCGAAGCTTGAACTTCTCCTAATAGTCGATTAATACAATATAGGAAAGAATAGTCCCTCATATGTAAAACCAAGGGAGTTGACTCAATCAAATCTCATCAGGGGCCTTCAATAGGTTGAGAAGGAGATGGAGGGTTGATGAAAAACTCATCACCTTTAATGCACTAATTGACTCAATAATTCATTGTCTACCATGTGTTGACTTCTCTTGCTTTTCTTCGTTCGTCAACTCCCCCATTAAGACCACCACCTCCTTATCCATGACCATTCTTTTCTCCTAATTGCTCTAGTAGAACTTGCATGGCATTAGAGGGTTGCATAGACATGACTTGTTTATATACTTGATGTGATATTTGTGACTCTTTACTTACCATATTTTTGACATTAATCATTGTTTTTCAAATCAGTAGTGTTTGGTATAAAAAAATGCATCCCTTCCATGCCATCAATTCCTCATCACCCAAGTTTCCTCAAATTGCTTCACCATCACCAACTCTTCTTCATCCTTCTCTCATTCACCACACATAAGAAAAATAATTAAAAAAATTCATCGCTCATGGAGAAAAAAACAACATTGGTAGAGACAACGCAATAATAATGATATTTGATCCTTAAAGCCTCGGTGATTGGGGCACAATACCCCATCCATGATGTTTTCTAATTGTTCTACGTATTGGCCTTTTTTGCCAAAATCCAACGACATAAATCTAGATGAAATCACAATCTTATGTTGTTTAAATTGCATTTATGAATGCATAAATGGATTCAGCATATTGAAAACCCCTGGAACACTTAGATTATACAGACTTAGCCACTCAAATATGCAGATCCAACATTTTCTCGCTAGATTTCAAACAAAATTAAACAAAAAAATCCACAAAAAAAAACCAAAATTTAAAACATTTAAACTACGACCCCATCCACCATTCTTTCACTTCCTCAAAACGAAATCCTTCACAGATTGTGTTTCCATTATCCAATTCAACACATTGTGTAAGTAATTCAAAATGATGAAATGAATTACACTTCATTTCATCCTACTTCAATTACACCATCATCCTTTTTTTAACACCAAAAATATTATAACCTCCTTCTTCTCTCATCCTATATGTCCATCCCGTGGTTGACTTTAATATCCATATCCATTTATTTCAAAAAATTAGTAATACTTGTATGTGGTCTTTCTTGTTGTAACTTAAAAAGATTAATCCTTATATCATTTATTATTGCAATCATTTTATTTTTGGATTTTTTATAATTGGTAATTATTATCTATATGAAATATTAGGGAGACAATAAATAATGTATTTTAGGGAGACGATAAATAATGTCAAATACATTTAGAAGATGCACAAAATTTATACACCGTGTGGAGGAAGAGGTAATTGGAGACTTATAACACATGTGGATTGACCATATGAAAATTGAAGTTAATTACAACAAAGTTTCATGCAAAACTTTGATCGTGCAAAGAGATTTCCTTATAACAAAAACAATATATGAATAAAACTTTAATTATATGTTCATCAATTGATATCCTCACTAGTTTGAGGTGGTTAGAGATTTTCTTATAACAAAAACAATATATGAATAAAGTTCATCAATTAATATTTTCACTAATTTGAGGTGGTTAGATGAGATGGTTGGGAGGTACGTCTTGCACTCTCCATACCCGAGTTCAAATCCCCGATGAGACCAAGGCCCATAGTGATAGGGATAGAAGGATAGGCTCCCCCTATCAATGGGACCCCCTTGCAGTTGTATCTTTGAACGACTTGTTCATTGTTAAGTCATAAGTTTCCTGCTAGGCCCAGGCTTGTGGGTTGCTGGCACTAGCCTAAAGTTTATAGTGACAACCAACCCAATTTGAATCTAGACCTCACCCAAAGAATCCCAACTGTAATACCCCTAGGCTCAACCCCAATTGTACATATAAATGTAACTGTAATCTACATATAAGATGGTGAGATGAAGGAACAAGATCTTTAGTTTGGTTCTGTACACATTAAGTCAGTGAGCGTGAATATCACACCAAAGGAGTGCACACATTTTAAAATAATTATAGCACACATTCTAATCTATTTAGCACTCACCTATGTAAGTGCATAGGAATGGCGCACTAAAAGTGGAACGACTTAATGTATATAGTGTGCACTGGTGTAAGTGCGCAAGGATGATGCACATTCCAAGATTTCACACACACTGCCTTAGTGCATGATTTTGGAGGCCAGAGAGCCTTTTTGTTTATATGTCATGTTGTAATGCACACCTATGTAAGTGCGCAGAGGTGGCACACTAAAAGAAGGGTGCACAGATCCCTTAAGTTTTGCATGCATTGGTTTAGTGTGCGATCTTTGTGTTTTTGGAGGCTGGTGAGCCTGGATGCAAAAAGACCAGTACCTCTGTATTGAGAATGTAAATGTAATCATATGAAAATATAATGAAAACACATCACTGCGACAAACCAACCACGTTAAAGAGTGTGGGGAGATAAATCCACTAGTTGAGGTTAAGGGGGCTAAGTTAAGGGGGATTAAACCCAAAGGAATATTATATTAGTATTCTTTAAAAGTATAAAGTAGGGATATTATTTTATCCTAAGTTCGAAGGAGGGGGACAAGTGGACCAAGGTAGTTCTCAACATGACAAGTGTCAAGTTGGGAACATCCATTCATATAGTTTGGGCTTAGCACATTTTTGTTATCATTCCATGATGAGGGGATCAACATTCCTTCACTCATGAAACTGTCATCGGTACCATGATGTTGTTGTCACAGATATCTACACCTTGGTTAGCTTGGAGTGCTAGACGAAAAATGCAGGTTGTTAGGCCCATATGCATTTTCCTTCTCTTTAGGTGAGAGAATTGTAGGGAAGTGTTTTTCCTGAGGTTCCGAACTACAACAACAAGGCTCTGAGACTTCCTATTCGGTCAGTTGTTGAATCCATGAAAGGGGAGTGGGGCAACTAGAGGATTGTTGAGCAGAGAAGGGGCACACTTCCTGGGGTGGGATAGGCATGTGGGGAATGATGGATTGTAGGTTGTTAGTATAAATTAGCACCAGTGAAGGAGTTTCCTATGATTGAGTCACATGTGACTGAGTTACTTGTGACTGAGTTCCTGTTGACTAAGATACTTTAGCTTGGCTAGTAAACCTTACCCAAGTGGAGTTTAGCTCCAGCTCGAGGGTGAGCCACTGCTAAGAGTTATGAGTAGTGTGGTCTAAGGATGGGAGGAACGTGGAAGGTATGCACGTAGTTGGTGTCCTTTAATCAAATATAAGTGTTGTTTGTATGTTAAATCATGTGTTGCAGTAATAATTATGCAATTGATTTCATGGGTTTATCATGTTTAAGCTGCATGTATATTTATGTTATGAATATGTATGTAATTATGCATTACAGAGTATTTATATGTTTTAATTAGTATCAGAGCAATTTTTTTTGAGTTGTTGTAATGGAGACATTACGATATGGTATCAGAGTTCAAAAGTTTTAAGTGGCATAGCCCAGTTGATGGTTGGGTTTGTTACAATATGGTATCAGAGCACAGTTTTCAACATTGAGCCTGGATGGGCCAAGTTATAATAATGTCAAAGAGGATTCTCGCAGGGAATTGAATTCATGAGTGGCCAAATTTTCAAGTTACAATGCATCCATGACATAAATTGAAGCAATTGAGTGGAATTGGGTAAAAACCCAATTTATGTTGTTAAATTCATGGAGAATTTGGGAAAAAATGGTTAAGTGATGAGATATCCCTAATTTTAATCCTTGTTTAAGAAAATTCAGTTGGGTATTGGTCGAATTTGAAGTTACAGAGAAGTCGTAACAACTCGAGCAGAATTGTTTGAATAAAATTCTCAATTAGTGAATGAATTGGAAAACTTGTGCAAGGAATGTCAACCAGTAGTGCACCCAAAAATTTGTTATTGCAAAGGTTGAATTTGGGTATCTTGGAGTGAAATTGAACAAATTTCATGGTTGCAGAATGCCCATGGTGGAAGTTGGGTGAAAAATTGGGCAAAATCCCCAATTTATGAGTCAAAATTTTGGATCAAACACAAGTTTGTGACCTTGGTCACACATTTGACTTACACTTAGAAGATTATGTTTCATATCTTCCACTAGTAGACCATTTTTCTTCCTTGGTATCCTTGTTTCCAATTTTGATTGTGCCTCTTCCAATGATTATAGTTGAGTCATCGTTTCCAAAAGAAACTAATCCATCTCTTTCCTTTCTCAAGATTAGAAACTTGTCCTCATCACCTGTCGTGTGCTTTAAGAAACCACTGTTAACATACCAACCACGTTTTTTATGTTTAGCTTGTATATAAAGTGTGCATTCTTCATTGTTGGACTAATTATGCTTTCTTATCCATATTCTTTGAGATTCATGTTTGTAACGGTTGTTATTTTGTTGTGATTCTCTTGGTGGAACTGTCATTCTACAATTTTTGGGCATGTGTCTATTGTCATGTATAACAACCTCCCAAATTTGCATTTAACGATTAAATATAAAATTTGGGCCCCTTAATGTTTTGAGAATTTCTTTTAAAATGATTGAATTTTCCTTTTATTGGATTATGTAAATATGTTTTTGTTATGCTCTTTTCTAAGTATCAAGGTTTGGCAGTGAAAATTTTACATGTTTTGATCCCTTGTTCCGAATTGACTGAATATTCAACCTTATAAATTTCATGACTTCGAACATGAAATTCAAAAGAGTTTGAATTCAAAATAATTCTAATCTCATATCATGTTATGATGATGATATTGTGTTCTATATGATTTGGAACATTGTTTTAGTCGCAGGGATAAGTATAATCTTTCATGGATCATTACATTCAGGATTTTGACTTCATGGTTATGTTTATATTGCAAATTGAGTGTTGGCTATAGAATTTCCTTTCTTGTGAAAGGATTAGGCTCTAAGTTTTCATGGTTGATGATAATTGGGATTTCTAATTATTTGATTTTGTTTATATTATAAATGTAGAGTTTGACATGAGCTATAGTATTAATTGGACTTGAGAACTGTTTGCTCTATCTTTAATTATTGCAATTAAAATCTCATCTCCTATCTTAAAATTAATAAACATTACCATTTTAAAATTCATTGCATACCATTTGCACTAGAAAGCATATCACAAGCTTTATTGTTGTCTTTTGGGAATGTTTCTAAATTTATGAAATTGAGTAAATGAGATCATCTTATGACTTGAGATCTTGGATGTTTGATCACTCATACGAATTAATGGGTTATTGTTTTGATGAATGACTTTGCCAAATGTCAATTTTAAGCCTCATTTGTCTCTGCTCTATCTTGTGGGCTCACCTCTCCATACTCTACCATAATTTCGAATTGATGAGCACATTAACGAAAAAGGTAGGCGGGTACATGCATTGATATTCTCATTTGGGAATTTTCACCTCATTATATTATTGTTTTACCATTTATGAGGGTTTTCTTCTCCAAAAAAAATCAAGGGTTTTTTTGTTTGCCCCTGTATCTTTTACCTCTACGCTTTGTCTTAAATAAAGACAACAATCAACAATCATCATTATCACAAATCGATTAGCACATTAACGCATAGAATGGGTAAATGCAAGAGTTGTTCTTTACATCTGGAGTTTTTTCCATCTTAGGAAAGTTCGATTTTGTGATTATGAGGGTTTTCTTCTTCAAAAAATTGTGGGTTTTATTTATTCACCTCTGTATTTTGCATTTGATCTTAGTTTTTAAAGAATCTTTCAGAGAAACTAGTGGGTGGATCTTTAGCATGGGTCTGATCTCAAGAAAGGATCCTTTAGATCCAGAACTAATCGAATCCCTCAGGTATTAACATGTCGTGCTCCAGCAAGCAGGCTGACTCAAGTTTTCACTGAATTTTCATGGTTATAATTAGCAGATTTGGGGCGAAATCATAAACAAGCCACCATTTTCGAGCTCAGTTTCTGACCAAATCAGGATGAATATGAGAAATTTGAAACGTGGGTTTTTCTCATAACGGTCCATTTAGTACAAACATGAGATTTTTTTAGAGATGGATGCACAATTTAGGATAAAATCGTGGTTCTTTAGAGGATTACTTTTAGGTTGTGGTCAGTGACATCAAGATCTGGTGGCCAAAGCATTTGTTTTGAGTTTTAATGGAAAATCTACTAGAATTGGAGATGTCAAACTAGAGATAGATGAAGCGTTTAATTCCAAAGTCACATGTACGAATATAGATCTATTTCAATCCTCTGTCCAAACCACAGCTTCAACACATGTATCAAAACATCATAAAATTGTTAAAGCCTCTATTGTAGATACATATAATAATCAAAATGAAATGATTAACCAAGACGAAAAAACAGATCTTGGATTTGAATCTGAGAATTTGTTTGGGGAAAACGATGTTGATCTCTCTCAGGTCTCGGGTTCAAAACCATTGTCTCCCATAATCACATGTGTAATACCCATGTTTCCCCAGCTTGTAATTAATCATTAATTAGGATTACCATGCTATGGCATGTGAACGATGTAAATATATTTTGTTTAGATTGCCAACGACTGATTGTGGGGGTGAAGCCTTGAAGTATTGGTCATGATATCACTAGGGGAAAGAATGGGAAAACTATAAAAGAGAGTTCATTATGTCAAATGACCTAAAATTTCCCCTTATTGGGAATAATAAATCCCCTTCAAATCCCAAGGAGAGGAATTAGTTATGAAGGAAGGAATGGAGGTTGAATAATAAACCACCCCCATGAATGGAAGCATGGTCTGGCTGGGGAGATAGGAGGTCGTCAGCCCGAAGTACCACAGAGTCCTGTAAACCCAGGCTAACCCGAGTTTCCTTCTGACAGAAGGAACAAGATAATTTGAGAACCATCCTGGGAAAGGAGGTAGAAAAATATACATGCATAGATAGTTCAGAGAGAGGGTGCGTTGGCAACTCTATAGAGAGCAGAAGAGACACCAGACAAGAGTGCATGCACAGAAGAGAACATTCAACCTGGATATGTAGAAGAAAAGAGGAAGTATGCAAGCTTGATGCTGAGGAAGCATCTGATAAACCTCATAGGGATGTTATGACATAGAAATGATCTCTGAGTAATGGCAGAAGATTCTCTGGAGATATCATGGCTTGGCACGAGGGTGGCCAAAGCACTATTGAATGCCTCTGAGCCTACGGTTGGGTGGAAAGGTGCACACACATAGCCAGTTAGTTGGATGCATTTTGTAATAGATAAGTACTCTCATACCCTACAGAACTGAACTGTGATAATAAAACAAAGTTGGATATCCTGTGAATGTTTCAGGGAGATGCATGTTTGCTTGATGGTTAGATTGTGTTCCTTTAT